>VWPV01028386.1:257729-343525 GCA_013389885.1 Geococcyx californianus | reverse complement strand
GGCCAAGCGCAAGGTCCTGCAGCTGAGTTGAGACAATTCACAATATCAATAAACACTTGTGGATGAATGTATTGAAAGCATCCCTGAGGAGCAGGACTGGAGGATACTGGTGGATGAAAAATTGGACCTGAGCTGGCAATGAGGGCTTGTAGCCCAGAAAGCAAATCATATCCTGGGCTGCATGAACAGAAACAAGGCCAGCAAGTCAAGGGAGACAATTCTCCCTCTCTTCTTCACTGTTGTGAGACCTTACTCAGAATAGTGAATCCAGCTATGGGTTCCCCAGTAAAGAAAAAAAAACAAAACCCAAATCTATTAGACAAAGTCTAGAGGAGGGTGACAAAATTGATCAGAGGGATGCAATACCGCTTCTGTGAGTAGCTGAGGGATTTGCCGTTGTGAAGCCTGGAAAAGAGAAGACTATGGGGAAACCTTATTGTGGCCTTTCAACATAAAAATAGGGCTTATAGGAAAGGCAAAGAGAAACTTTTTACCAGGGCCTGTAATGACAGGAAAAGGGGCAATGGTTTTAAACAATTTGAACTAGTGAAAAATGTCCCTGTCCATGTCAGGGGGGTTGGACTAGGTGATCTTTAAAGGTCCCTGGCAACCCAAATCACTCTATGATGTAATTATCATTATCATTAGATCAGTACAAAATTTCAGATGATTTAATAGTCTTTGCTCTCTTTCTGTGTTTTTTTTTTTCCTACACCTTACTGCATTTCTATTTCCTTTGTGAACTGGACAACAAAAAATAGTACTCTAATTGAAAACTTTAAGTACTTTTATTGCCCATCAGGTATGCAAAAATAAATAATAAAAACCCAATACCTTTATCAACTACAGAATGAAGAGAAAAACATAGCAATAAACCAGCCAGAGTTTCCTGATTGTTGCCGCATTCAGCTCCTATTAGTAAGGGCAGACATATAGTTATACTGTCCCACCTAGGGTAGCTCATAGGCCTATTAGGAACACCAAAAGTGAAATATCTTTGAACAGAGATAGAATCTGAATGATTTAGTCTTAAAAAAAGTATTTTTTAATATTTTTTATCATTCTATTTATTTCATTCAACTAAAGGCTTTTTTTGCCATTCTTATGAAGGCATCATCTTGGGCTACAAATTGCAACACAGACGTGCAGAGTGTACCATCAAATAGTACAGTTCTCCATTGCATGTATTTCTTCTTCTAGATATTCTTGTATTTCTTGTTCTAGATATCTTTGCATGTACTAATTCTTCTAGATTTCTTCTTCTCCCCTATTAGGACAGACTGAGAGAGTTAGGCTTGTTGAGCCTGGAAAAGAGAAGGCTCTGGGGAGAACTTATAGGATCCTTCCAGTACTTAAAGGAGGCCTCCAGGAAAGATGGGGAAGGGCTCTTTATGCGGGAATGCCAGGATAGGGCTGGGATAAGTTTTAAGCTGAAAGAGGGGAGATTTTGATTAGATATTAGGAAGAATTTTTTTCCTGTGAGGGTGGTGAGGCACTGGAACAGGTTTTTCAAAGTCGTGAATGTCCTGTAACCTGGAGGTTTTCAAGGCCAGGCTGGATGAGGCTATTAACAACCTGATCTAGTGGAACGTGTCTCTGCCCATGGCAGTGGAGTTGGAACTGGGTGATATTTAAGGTCCCTTCCAATCCAAACCATTATATGATTCTATAATTCATATTGACTATTGAATTGTAATGACTTTAGGAACACCAATCACTGTCCTTATTCATAGAAGGCTCCTTGTGTTCTTGGTTGGAGAGCCAGAAACGTTATGTAAGTTCAAATATAGTATGAAGTATCAATAGTGCTAAAATTTTGTGTGGCTTACTTGCATCCAAGAAGTTACTCTGATAAATATCAAGGTCCACAGGGGGGAAAATGTGCGTATCTCCATTTATGTATGTTATTTTGAGCAGGAAATTTTTCCTGAGAAGCATGCATTTCTCTCTAAATGTCTTCATTTTACTTACAGATGTAAAAGGAATAGCAAATTGATACTTTTTTGTTTGAGCATTATTTGTGAATTGAAATAGTAATGTTTTCATCAGACAGATCAGTATTGCAGAGTGTTGTTATTTAAATTGAGAATGCTCATGATGAAAGCCACTAACTCATGCACTAGGCTGAAGTGAAAGGCCTGTAGAAAATTCATGTCTTTTTTATCAGAGTAAAATGTTCTTTAAAATGGGTAAAACTGTAATATGGTCCTATGAAAATAAAAAAAATAAGCAAAATTCTTGCTGCCATCCTATGAAAAAAAAAGAAGTTGAGAGAGCAAACAGAAGTTAAGACTACAGAGCAAAAGGAAATCTAGATAACACTTCACCTTTGCTTGTTGAATTGCCTGTTAGTGTTTGGGGAGGGGAGGTGGGATGAGCAGTACATCTGAGCTTTGATGAAATACTTACACTGATAGTTCTGGTTTATAACTTACAGTATGATGAATCTGCAAAAACAGTTTGGCAAACTCCTCTGAGTCTTTCACCTCAGATCAGCAGCCCACGGGTCATTAATCATGTATTATAAGCTTTAATAGACTAAGCGTTTTAAAGACATCCACTGAGCCTCAAAGGACAGCATGCAGACCTTGCATTTCAGAGATTTCTATATTAGAGTAGTAATGATGTTGAGAGGAAAAAAAGACCCAATAAAATTCTTTGCCTCTCTTTCTGGTGCCAGGGAGATCTGCTATGCTGCAAGAGGATGATCGTACGAATTATTTTTAATTGGAGATTGAGGAAGTTAACTTCACCATGTACTAACATGTCTTCTTAGGTACACTATTTGTCACCATCATTACTTGCTGAGGTAGCGAGTGTATAAAGAAAGATCTGTTTTTCATGAATTGAGTGTGTGAATAGAGCAGACTTTAGTCCTGAACAACATGTCACGCATACCTGAAAATCAGTACAGGTAACTGACTTTTGCTTATTTAGTTTGTCTGATTCAGTCACTCAAATGCATAGTCTGATGAAGGTTGGTTTTTTTCAAGTCTTGCACAAAAGACATAAAATAAGTTAGATTTTTCTCACATTTTTAGGTGGTACTACGCCAGACTTCCAAGCCAATTCTGAGTTACGTTAGTGAGTTGTAAATGTTGGTCTGCAAATACACCTTTGCTCTTGTTACTTGTTCACTTGTAGATATTTTTTCCACCACATACATTACCGTGGGCTAGTGGCCTCTCAGATTGTACAGGGAAACAATTTCACAGGGAAAACAAAGCATGCAGGTGGAAAGGGAACATGAGGGCTTGCAGGCTCTTGGCCACTGTTTTTTTTCCAAACAGACAACAATGGAGAATGGCAGGCTACAGAGTCTCTGGATGCTTTTGCTCATGTTTTGTTATGTATGAACTCTCCCTGACAGTAACAGTGCTTGAGCTGAATGCTTCTCTGACTCCCATATTTGCTCATTAGCATAGAGGGTGCAGTCAAGAAGTTCAGTACCTCATGTGTCCTAGTGCTGTTTGAAAGTGCTTTACCTACAATGTGTGAAATTGGGATGAATTCTGTCTTCTCCTATAGTTTCTTAGGAAGTATCCATATTACTGGTCTATATAGTGTGACTGTAATGTGAGCTGTCTTTCCATTTTTAAAAATAGCAAAGCAGCAACTGAAAGCTGGGTGTCCTTGCCATTAAGTTGAGAAGTCACCTTCCTACTGCCCAAGTGACATTTAAAACGCTCATTGTGTGTGGAAGCAGCCAGAAATCCATGTTGGAAAACTTTCCAGCCTGGAGTAATGGGCTAAGATGCTCACCTGCAAGGTGAGAAACCCAGCTGTGACTCTATGTTCTTCTGATTTAGGGCAGTAACTGATGATATAAACTTTTCCCATGCTGATTGGAAACTTGTGGGGTTTGCTACTCAGTTCTTGTAGTAGAGTAATCCTTGTTACTAGAGTAATCCCAGATCTCTGCTTGGAAGCAGAGAAAAAGGGTTCTGCATGATGGACTAGGTGCATAGGTGTGAGATGTCATTGGTGCCCTTAGGCAGAAGCAGGGCTTGCACCTGGTACTCCCATGTGAGTGCTCTGGTATGTGGGCAGGGGAAAATATGTCAGCTGCAAGGTTGCTGCTCATTTCCTATGTTGTTCTTACAATACTCGAACAAAATGTCTCAAGTTGAGTCAAATTTTTATTCCTGGCTTTTTTCTATTGGTTAGGAAAAAAGGTAATAAAACAAATAATTTAAAAAAAATCCACATAATCCAGACTGATGGACCCTATCCTCCTCTCCCTGCATTTCTCAGTTTGGTATTGTAGACATCAGCTACTCTTCCAGCCCTCTGAGGCCTGGACTAAAGCCAAGAAAATTAATGAAGAGGTAAACAGAGAAAAAAAAAAAGTAAGGATATATGGGACACAAAGCAGGTTTCTGGCAGAGTGTGGAACTGAGTCCTCTCGCTTTCTGCAGAAACCAAACTGTCCTTAAAAGGGAAATTGAAGGAAATAGGTCAACTCAAATAATATTAAATCTTACTGTATGAAAATGTATCCCCCCATTTCCAAGCTGTGAGATGATACATGTTTCTTAAACTTGCTTTTACCGACAAGTGCCTGTGAGATGTGAGTAGGATCTCTGGGATCTGAAAGGTATTTCCCTTTTTGCGTGACAATCTTTCTAATAGTTTTTTTACTGTGTCTGCTCTCAGTTGTTTCTTTCTTTTTTTTTTTTTTTTTTTTTTTTTAAGGAAACTGTAGTCATTGCCACTTTTTATCCTCTCCTTACTGCTTTAATGGAATCTTCCTTCTCTTCCTGCTTTTTTGCCTCTTTCCATTTTATGAGAATTTTATTCTCCTCTTCATGTAGTTCCAACACTTTCTCACCTTTTCTTTCACAAGTAAAGAAAATGAAAGTCTTATGCTATAGCATTCTGAAATGAAACCAGCATAACATTCCTGTTTCACATTGTTCCTGGGGAAAGAGGAAAGCAGCTTTTTTTTTATTTCCATAGGTGGTTTACAGTCCTGCTGTTGAGTTCAGAGTTCTGAATTCTGACATCATGCAGCATACCCTAGAAAAATATTCTTTTGATATTCTTTGCTAAATACTTAATAAACAGCAAACGTGTTTTCTAATGGACTTCATGCAACAGCACCTTTTAAAGGAGAGTCCTAGGAAAGGTGGTAGACGTCAGGCTGGACGACAGAAAGGAAACTGATTTTGTTCTTAAAGAAATAGTCAAGAAAGGAAGTGGTAAGATGGAAAGAAATGCTATTTTCTTTCTGAAACTGGTCTGTAGGTAGATATGTTATAGACTTGCAAAACAAAAACCTGGTTTCAGTGTATGCAGCAAAACTAGATGAAAATTCTATTTCTTCTCAGCTACTTTGTTAATTTATATTTATGCTATGAAATAGATCTGAGTGTGCTATTAAAAAAGTAATAGAGAATGAAAAATAGCACTGAACGTCCCTAGAAATCTGAACTTGAAATGCCTGTTTAAAGCTATTACACCTGCTGTAAAGTATTACCTGTAATTAATTATCATGTTGTTTAAACTCTTAGCATTAATTTAGTTTGGTTTAAAGTTTTACACAGCTGATAAATCCAGGTCCAATTAGACCTTCCCCAAATCCCATCGTTTGGAGGGGTGGCCTTGAATAGAAGATGACCCTTCAGTTCCCAAGGTTTAGCACAAGACAGCTGAATCTATATTTCCTGTCTACTGTCCTTCCCGGAATAAATTCGTGTATTTGAATACTTCTTGCATGTTCCCATACTTCTCAGCTCCTAAAGCCCCTGTCTCCCACTCCCTCTACCTCACCAATGTTATGATTCCAGCTGAGTGCCCTGCCTCTCCGTCCACTGTAGCAGGCTCATGGCCTACTGGTGGCATCAGAGAAGTAGCAGCAGGGTGGGTGCGAGGGGAAACAGCATTATGACTGATGATCCTTTGTTTCTTTGATAAATTAGATCTGGGGTTTCCTGTTGCTGAACATGGGTGCATGTGAAAGAGGAATAGTTAGTGCTAAACAGAATAGTAGAATCATAGAATCACGGAATGGTTTGGGTTGGAAGGAATCTCAAAGATCACCCACTTCCAACCCCCTGCCATGGCCAGGGACACCTCCCACCAGCCCAGGCTGCTCAAAGCCCCATCCAGCCTGGCCTTGGACACCTCCAAGGAGGGGCCATCCACAGCTTCCCTGGGCAGCCTGTGCCAGTGCCTCACCACCCTCAGCGTGAAGAATTTCTTCCTAATGTCCAACCTAAATCTGCCCCCTTCCAATTTAACGGAATTCCCCCTCATCCCATCACTTCTTGCCCTTGTAAAAAGTCCACCCTCAGCTTTCCTGTAGCCCTTTCATGTACTGGAAGACCACTATAAGGTCTCCATGGAGTTTTCTCTTCTCCAGGCTTAACAGCCCCAACTGTCTCAGCCTGTTGTTTTAGCAGAAGAGCTCCAGCCCTCTGATCATGTTCGTAGACCTCCTCTGGACCTGTTCCAACAGCTTCACACCCTTCTTATGTTGGGAATTCCAGAACTGGATGCAGTACTCTAAGTGGGCTCTCACAAGAACGGAGTAGAGAGGCAGAATCACCTCCCTCCCCCTGTTGGTGATGCCTCTTTTGATGCAGCCCAGGATACAGCTGGCCTTCTGGGCTGCAAGAGCATCTTGACAGCTCATGTCAAGATTCTCATCAATTAGCAACCCAAAGTCCTTCTCCCCAGGGCTGCTCTCAATTACTTTGTCCCCCATCCTGTGCTGCTTCCTGTCAGCAGAAGAAAAGATTCCTTTATAGGGTGAACAGAAACACTGTGGTAGTGCCAGTCCCCACAACTGTAAAATGGTGTCAAGTCCATCAGTCAATCTTTTATGTAGCCCAGTAAGACTGGTAGTAATCAATAGTCAGAAAAAAAACAGACAACAAAGAGAGGTGGTAGCAGTAATAATAAAATTTGATCTGCCTCTGAAAAATAATACTGACATAGATGTGCTGATTATTCCAGGTTAAATTATAGAAAATATGGTTTGGATCTCAAGAATGAGGAATCCCGCAATCCTTTCTGGCACATGTGAGATTTTATTGTCTTATGCTGAGAGCAGAATTAAAATTTTATGCTGTGTCTCTTATTGCATGAAGACCTGTTTGTTATTGGTGCTATAATAAGTGTCGTTCCTCTTATGTTTGTGTAATAGCAGGTAGTGTGGTAAACTGTCCATGTGGGGCATCGTTTCCTTAAATGTGAAGTATATTACTTTTCTTATGAGCTGGGAATTCTAATAAACAAGGAATAATCTTCCTTCCCTGGCTTTGATTAACAGAATACTTTCCAGTTAAGATTATGTGTCGGGTAGGTTTATTGTAATTCCAGTTCTGAAAACTTTTCGAAGAGGGCGCTGCTATGACGGGACTGGACACGCTGGCTCCGGCAGCGCGGGAATGGGCACCAGGTGGCACTCACGGACCGCGCAAGACTCGCATCTACCTGCGTCCCCGCGAAGGTGTTTGAGCTTAAAACCCCGGTGTGACCTGTTTTAACCGCTCAGCCACGGTTACCTTTACTTTTAGTGTTTGGAATAAAACAAACGGTACTAATCCTCGCTATCAGCATTTTCACCATAAAATACGCCAGCAAATACTGCCCTCTGGCTTAGCAGCGGCGTTGAACACTCCGTCCTTCGGAATGGTACATAGAGTGACAGGTTAAAGCTTTGCCTGCATTTTTATGTCTTCCCTGCTAGTAAACAATGGAGTGGAAAAACATTTATAGAGGACGTGTGTTTCAGAGGCATCCAGCTTGCACAATCACTTTCCCTTCATCCTTTAAAAAAAAAAAAAAACAACCCCCAAAACCAAAACCCAAACAAAATCTGAAATATCCCGGGCTGGGGTATGCTACACCTTTGGCTTGTTTTGAGCAACACATTCTGGAAAAGAAAAGTTGAGGGAGCCAGATTTTTCCCAGATTGCCACATAATCCTTTATCATTCACAGTCTTTCTTAATCCAACTCACATCACCTCTTTATGTTGGATTTCTTTTTCTTTGTATGTTTGTTTTGTTTTGTTGTCCTGCAGTTGAAATAAAATTTTGGATATACACAATTTTAAGTACCGTTTTGCTAAAGATATCAAAAATTTAAAATGGAATGTAATCCCAACATGTGTTCTGCTATGATGTCAGAGTTTTCAGAGCTTTCTGATGATCTGTTGGTGGCCTAAGGAATATTTTAAAAAAATAGACTCTGAATGGTGTAATTAAATGTGAACTAATGTGTACCTTAAATGTGTACTAAGGCTTTTTATCAACTATTTGTACAACTAACTCCACTGACTACAGTTTGTAGTAGTTAATATTTCCAGGTTATTTCACTGTTAGGCTTGGGAAGAGATTATTTCTAGGTAGTAAAAAGATTTTCATCTGTATATTACAGTCTGTCAGCCACAATTTTTGAACCAGCAGAACTAGAGAGTGTTTGGAAGAATCACCAAGCTTTCTACTTCCTCAGCTTTGGGTTCCAACTGTGACAGGACAGTGGGGGTGGCAGTGGCATGATATTCACTCCTGCCAATCTGGGCTCTGCTCTGTGGCAGCAGCTCAGCTTTCAGTTGCAGTATCGGGCACGGGACCATGTGAAACCATTTTGTCTCCACTGCTGAGCATATTTCCAGACATATGTTGGCACTGTCTGCCAATCTGATCAGCCCATGATAGTTCCACAGTACACCTGTCCAGCAGTTTTAGTTACTTTTACCTTGTTCACTGTTGATGCACACCCTGTGCCAAGGTTTATCACCCCCTTTTCTTGTCTGCACTGTCACGTTAGCTGTGACTTGCCATGCTCAGCCCAGTTGCTATTGTGCTCCACTCATGATCAAGGCAAGGCCATGATGCTCCCGTGTCACCAGGCCAATGAAGGAGGGCAGGTTTGAAGCATTAAGTTGCATCACATCTGAGCTTAGAAAACATGTTCTAACATTGAAGTAATTTATGTACATCAATAACACTTATTCTTTGGAGATATTTTTTTAAAAAAGTGTACAACTGTGCTGATATATCGACTATGACTCATGATACGTGTGGAAAAGAGTGGAAGATCCATTTCTTTAAAAGTGTTTGTATAGGTGTACATTTACCAGGGAAATTTTATTGCAAGAGAGAGAGTGAACATTAGCTCACTTATTCGCACTAGGATGTCACTTAGCCTTGGAAGAAGGAGTCTTAGTACAAATACAAAACTTAAAACACAACTGATGTTATTGCTTTTCTTCTCCTTTTGCTTTCTTTCTTCAAGTTTTTGAGAAGGCAACATAAAAATATTTTTGCTGAAGATGTCACTTGGCTCTTCATTTGCACTCCTGAATACTTTCTCACAACATATTTGCATTTTTGGCCCATGCTCATAATATTAATCCTCAACAGTCATAAAGATTTCATTCAACAGGTACGGTATGAACTTGGGACTTTATTTATTAATTTGTTAGTTCAGATACATGGAAAATGTTACATGTTAATATGTCTCGATACTGGTTTGGTAGTCAGGGGAGTGAAGAGGTTGTACTCCTGGCTGTTTCCTAACACATTTTGGATAGGAAATGAAATTTTTTTAAATCATGGCCAAATGCAGGCAGTGACATTTAATCCCCAGATAGCTAACTTAAATCTGTTAAGTCTTAAGGCAGTTGCTGAGATTAATGTGGATGCTATTTGCTCATATTCCTCAAGACTGAATTATCTGTTAGAGTTTCTGTTTTCAGATGTTGGGTGTACTATATTTTCTTTTATGAAGAAATGATAACCAAATATTTGTTTGTTTAATAAACTTATTTGTTGTTGGGAAATACCTAATTTACTGACAGGCAGGAGACAGATGTTTATCTGGTTTCACAGTTGAATTATTTGAGGTGGTCAAGCTTAAATTTGGATCAGGGATTGAAACACTATAAGCAGTTTCATCACGTCCTTAGGAAGACAACAACGTGTCTTGTGACTTTACTTGCTCACTTACTGGTGAGAGGATGTGGCTTGCTCTGAGTAATTTGGGAGAGAACGGAATTTCATTTTCAAGGAAATTGGGGAGAAGAATTACTCATTCTGAATAAGGAAGACTACTTTGGTTTCTATCTCCTCAGGGTTTTTCCAGCAGAACACATCTTGATCTTCTGAATCTAAACATGTTTTATGAAACACACAAGCATCATGAATGAAGTAACAGAAAAAATTATTTTAGCTCCATTTATGACTCAACAACAGCTTCCTAGAATAGCACAATGCTCACCATAGGATAATGTAAGACTTACCTAGTCTTGTAGAAACACTTTACTGGAGTACAAGGCTCACTGTGCTACTGCTTTAGTGGATGTTTATAGAGCATGAGCTGCAAACACAGGATAACACTAGCACATCGTCTTCCTTTGTGTGGGCTGGTGGTGCAGACTTCTTTGGGCTACATCTGACCCCTGAGAGAGATCAGAAGACAGACAGACGTCATGATATCCAAGGACAGACATTCTGAGCAACGGATTTCCCACCATTTGTTAGGAATTTTGAAAATTGTAAATGATAAAAAACCTTCATACTTTTCAGGCAAAAAATCCATAGCTGTAAACATTTCCTTTCAGGAGGTCATTGTTAAATTTGCGTTCTGTGTGGACCTTTCCTTTCAATGTATCGAAAGAATCTTCACTCCATTTCTTCGTTCCTTGTTTTCCTCTCCCTAGTTCCTTCCATCCTTTCATTAATCATTTCTCTGAACAGCTCCTTCTAACTGAACCACCATCATTCTGACTTATCTGTGATTTCTCCTCTCATCCAAGGCACTTGTGCTTTCTTATTCCTTTTGTTTTCCATTACTTAGATTCCAGTCCTCCTTGCCTTTGCTCCTACTCTCTTCAGGTCATGCTTTGCTTCTATTAAAGATCAGCTGAGAGATAACATATTTTCAGGCTGGTTTCTGTGTGTATTTATTTTTCCTCCATTCAGCTCTGAATTGATGGTTACTAGTGATTAAGAATGTCTACGCAGACTAAGAATTAATAAAAAGCATGGAGTAAGACAAAAGTAAAAAACTTCCACTTAATCCTCTAAAAACCTTTGTCTTTTGCTGTACTGGGGTTTAAGTCATACTTTGTAAAAAAAATTACTTCATTTAAAGGAAATAATTTTTTTGGAAAAGTTGCTCCTGGTTCCTGACAGCCTTCCATGTACATAAATTAACCAGATTCTTTTTTTCCTGAAGTTATAAGTAAAAGAAATCAGATGGTTCTTCAAATGTCTAACATGACACTGATCCTTTTTTGACAGTTTCAGATTAGGAGAGTGTAACTGTGTGACTTCTGGGAATCTAGAGCACAGGGCAGTGCTTTGTGATGACCTCCAAAGCTTTAGATTGCAACAGCCTGATCTGGTATATTGAAATGGTCAGCTAAGTCCTTTACAGGTGTCTTTAGATTGCATTCATTATGAGAGGTTCAAAGCATGCTTAACTGTGATGAAATCAGTGTATGGACTTCAGGAGAGAAGAAGGAAAAGATGTGACATAGGCATAATTGAGTCATTCCATGCTAAGACAGGATTTGACAATATTTGGCCAGATGACTTGTTCTTTACAGTGATTCTCAGAATTGAGTGCTTCTGAATGCAATCTTTCTCCATAACACATCTGGGCCACTATGCAATGCCAGATGAGGAGTTAGGAGTATTGGGAGGGAATTCTAATTGATTTGATACTCACCAAAAGCGCACACATTTCTGCTGCCCAAGGTGTGAATGTAATCCTTCCATGTAGGCATATATATGTCACATTGATGTTGACAAACATTTTTTACGAAGCACCACTTTCCCATTCCAGTCCAGTTTTCTTCTCACTGTATGCCCTATGCCATGGAAGTATCTTTAGAAAATGGAAGTAAAACACTGCTGTGCTTTATAGGATAACAATCACATTTCCAGAAGAGATGGAAGTGAGTGCAACCAGTTTATATAATCTATGTAATTCTGTGTAGTTTGTGTATGTTGGGATGAGTGGTCAAGAGAGCTGTGGTTCTATCAGTCTGCTCTCAATTCTGGACAACACAGTGTGGCCACAGAACTGTCTTCTACTATACCCATGCTTTGGGACCATTGAATTTCCGGTGCCGCCTTCCAAGATAGATTCCACATGGAGATTTGTGAGGTAATAAATGTGCTTACTGAATTTAATATTTAGCTATGAGTGACATTGTCTTATTTTTGTGCTCCACAGCTATGAAACTTCAACTGTTAAATCAAAATCTTAAGGCAATCACTGAATATGAACACATTTAAAGCCAAATTAAGGTTGTGAGATCTATACTCATCAAAGCTTTCTTTAAGCTAATTCTCCATCTGAATTCCTGGGATAGAAAGATAAATCAAGATCCCACATCATTAATTTTAATTTAGACAATATTATAAAACAAATAAATTCTATGCCAAAATGTAAAAGGACCAAGAATTAAAACATATGCCTTTGCACATGTTTGGAGTTACAGGGAAGTAAGTTGGTTTTCTGTTTCCTCAAAGTGAGATATGACTCTATGGAGGTGATAATATAGTCAACTAAAAAAATAAAGGCTTACCATGTAAACCTTTAATTTACAATAGGCTTCAGGGAAGACAAATAATTTAAGATTTTCAGTAGTAAATAAGATGGAAGGAAATACTGTTCACCTGTGAATTTGTTCTGAAAGATTTTCTTCTACAAAGATGGCAAATAGGCATGTGGTTTATGGAAACAACCAGCAGTTTCCAGGACGTTTACCAATGTGGAGAAACAAAATAGGGCTTGCTAAAATCTCCTTATTTAGGCAAGTTCCAGTTAGTCAGTCATGCCTTGCTGGAATAAAATATGAACAGAAGTGTGCATCCCTTACCTGACCTAAGGAAATAAGCAAATATAGCAGACAAGATTTATTCAATTCTGGCTTCCGTTTTTAATTAGCATATAATTATTTTTTTCTGCAGTGGGTTGTATATGTTTTTTTCATGAATCATTGGAGGATTCGCCTTTGTGTCTGTCCCAAGGCTCAAGGACCATCATAGCAGTTTCAGAAGGCTGAATTCTAAAACAATTTCAGTTAATACAGGTGTATAATAAAAATTACTCAAAGGAGCACAAACCAGTTTAAGGCATCATCATCAGTGAATCAATATCTGTTTAGAATTTACCCTGTCTACTAAGAGTTTCAGTCCTGATCAGAATGAAGAGTTTGTTACAGAATACAACAGAGCCATTGCAAATGTGTTTGAAAAAACTACATTTAAAAGAACTATGTGATATGGTAACAATTTAATGCTTTGAATATTTGCTCTTTCGGGTGAAATATCATACTGCTATGTTAAAATAATGAGGCAAAATATTTTAAAGATCAATTATTGACAACTTTGACTTGACGCTGGTCATAGGCATTCATTTGCTCTTTGAAGTCATGCTAGCAGGTTCCTCAGTCTTCTTCACACCGAGAAAAGATTAGTTGTGAGTTAAAGGTTTTTTATGAGTTTGAAGAGTTGATTCATGAGACTGGTAAGAATTTTGATTTTAAAAAAAAGGGCTCTGAAATTGTCTTCAGCCCTTACAAAGCCGTATCCTAAAGAAGAGGACAAAGTGGTTTTGCAGAAGTTAAAACATTTGTTTTTGATGCACCCAAGATCATCATTTCCACATTGCAAAGTCTTTGTCTTCATTCCCAGATGTTTCAACCTATGTTTGGGTAACAAATCCCAGCTGTTGCAGTGTTTGAGAAGGTAAGCCTAACTTTTGTTGTCAGCTCACATAGCTGGTTTGTAGTTCTTACTGATTTAAGTGGATTTGTTTTCCAGCTCAGAAAGGCATTACACAGAGTCAGATGAAGGACTAAGACTGCCGTGCATATATCCAAACCGTGCATGCTGTCGTGTTACATCTCTTCACAACTCCGTTTTTCACTAACTTCATCTGTGCAAACCCTTCATCTTACAGGTTGCTGGCAGCTCTGGAGAAAAGAATAATTGTTTATTTCTTGTAAAGCTTCCTTAGTGACCTGAATATTATGCATGGTACCAAAATGATGTCTAAGCATTTTTGAGATATTGGCTTTGAAACTAAGATACATGGGTATTCGAAAGTGAATAACTGTTTCAAATAGTATCAGAGGATTTATACTTGAAGATCTGGTGGATGTAGATTGGTGAAACATATCAATTAAAAGTTTTGGTTCCGTTTAATCTTATTTATTTATTATCTGAAATAGATTAAACCAAAAATCCCTGTCAGCTTGAAATACTATTGTGCCATTTTGACAGCAGCTTTTTGTTATGCCAAAGCAAGAAACTAGAATTCATAATTCAGTTTCTTGAGTGAAGAGAACTCATTGAAATGAGTTACATCTATTTCCATTGTAACCTCTTGTAGTTAACTGCATATTACTTTCCTGCTATAGGGTAATCAAGCAGTGTTTAAAGTGCTCCTGGTATCCTATATTTTCAGAATTTTCACCCAGACACCATTGCTTCTTGCTTCAGAGTGAAAGTAAGAGCAAGCTTCTTTCAGCTGGTCTTCTAGTATCTTGCTATAAAGCCAAGCACCAAGAAAATCTGGTGAAAAGGCATTGTCCTTGCTACAGTGAATAATTACAAATTTAAAAAATTATTTTTTACCTGGCACATTGTTATACTTGCTACTTACATTGCTATCCATTATTTCCCTTTTATGGTTAAGTATTTAAACTTGAAATAATGATTCCTTGAAGAGTATAAGTTACTCCATCTGATAATGAGAATAAGCTGGTATTCT
The DNA here is from genome assembly GCA_013389885.1 of Geococcyx californianus. NCBI lineage: Eukaryota > Metazoa > Chordata > Aves > Cuculiformes > Neomorphidae > Geococcyx > Geococcyx californianus. The sequence goes on along the minus strand of VWPV01028386.1, from coordinate 328,781 downwards.
TATATTAGTCATTTTACACTCGTGCATCTTTACGCACAGAAAAGTAATATTGCAATTGCTATGCATGGAAAGTTCTAAATCAGAGTTGGGGTTTTTTTTGTAATGTGAATTTGCTGTCTTTTAACAATGAAAGACCATATTTTCATTTAGTGCTGTGGGAATTTTTTGACAATGCACTAGGCTATGAACTGAGATCTGAAAAGCAGTGAAAGGAAAAATGTTGTGTTTAAGGCCCAGATGCTTCTGATATTGAAAAATCTGCAGGTAGTCCTAGAAATAATTTGTGTGTGCATGTCTACTTATAAATTAGATCCACTCTTCGATGCCATAGAAAAGTATCAGGAAATAAATGAATTACAAAAAACCCAGTTAATCACCACATTTCTTAAGTACAAATTATTAATTCCCATTTATAGGAAACTACCCACTAGAGCTACTGGAAAAGCCACAATGTTCATTTTCAGTCTCCATAAAAACTCAGAGGGAATTCCCTTCTAGTTCCTTAAGAGAAAGCCAATCCCTTCCCAAATGGTATTACAAGAAAAATTCTTAAGACAAGTTCATTTTCAGATTTGTTCTTTCCCAGGGAATTATATTGGTTTAAATACAGGAAAGATTCCTTGGAAGTTTCCAAGTCTCTGCTAACACTATGAGTCAGATGTCTGCAGGTTGTGTTGTGCCAGTTTTGATGTCAAACGATAATCCAATGGGGTTTTCCATTAGCCTTCATAATGGAGGTTCAATAGGAATTTATGGCATAAAATAATCTGATTTTTGTCTGAATCACCAAGATTAGCATTCAAAATCTGATCTTGTTAGCTGATTTGTTAGAATACATTTTTAAGGGCTCGAAATGTTGCAAAAAAAAAGGAATATACTGACCCTGAGTATACAGCAATATTAACTCTGAAATGTTTCACAACTTAAGAAAATGTTAGTGCCTCACAGACAGAGTCACTCCTATGGTTAGTCTGGACTAGTCTTTGTGGTGACAGCAAGCACTGATTACTCCTGTCTTTAAAACTGGATACCTCTGCTCTCCAAGACTGGAGCGTGCTATTACAAATACAGTTGTTATTGCTGATTGTAAATTTACTGAGGATTTTTCCGTTTGTTGATTTTTGTCCTATCTGGGCTGAAACCAATTTCAAGAACTCTTATTTTCCTGCATACTGGGAATCCAGCCTCTTTGGCCAGCCACAGTTGTTCTTTAACTTGTCTCCCACACTACTGTACATTCTTGAGTAGAGTTGTTCAGCCGAAAGTGGAGAATGAAAGTGTAGATGCAAGAGTTTGGCACATTTTCCTTCTTGCCTATTTTTCAGTAAATAATCATTTTAAATATATCAAATTCAGCTCATGCTGGCAAAGGTATTAGGTGCCATGCCAGAAGTCTGTGCAAGCTTAACTCTAATCCTTCTGCTCTGTGTCCTGGGAGGGACTAGACTTTGAGGTTTCTGGTTACTAAGTTATGCAAGAAGTAGGCTTCTTGGAGAAAGTGGAAATCACATGACTGCTGTGCGTAAGATGGGCCTCCCCAGAAGGGCTCCCCAGCATTTGACCTGTACTCAGGGAACAAGTCAAATGATTTCTAGAGGCAAAATGCCCACAGCAAGTTCAACAGCTCTTCATCTGCCTGCATATTCTAGGCTAAGATTGGCCAGTGTAGATGAAATGAAGAAAAGAGAGCATTATGAGGAGCTGAAATATAATGTTAGAGGAGAGGCTCGGGGAGAGTCAAGAATACTTGAAGTCCATTTGGGTGAAATGGAAAAGTCCGTTACTCAAAAATCTTTAAAAAGAGTAGGCCTAGAAATTTGTCCAAAGAGGAAGAAGTGCAGGAGTAGAGACCAAAATAGTAGCTGAATAAATGAAAACTGCTACATTTAGCCCAATCTTGTGGGAAACAGCAGAGAAATGGGAGTATGGATTTTTAAGTCATTGTTAATATAATATGACCTCTATAATGTGGAGCTTGATTTTACATGAAAAGAGTAGATTTATTCTCAGCTGGGAGCCAGGGAAAGGTCACAGTTTCTGCCTTTGCCACAGTGTTCTGAAAAATCACCTCAGACAGCTTCTATTAAATGCTGATTTCTCATTTACAAGAACAAATCTGCAGTAGATTGCAGTGACTGGTTTCTTAGGTCTGCCCATCTATGTCATTCTGCCGTGCCCAGACAAGAAGAGGAGTTCTACATATGTAGCTAAGAACTCATTCTTTCCAGGTAAGAAAAAGTCACCCAAGTTTTCCTTGCATTCTTGGCATCTGGTAGTTGAGAATTTTTCAAAAAAAAAAGATATTGAAAATGGTCCCATAGATTACTGGGTGGAGAAATTTCCAGTGTCTCGCTTAGCAACTCACCATCTACCTCCTTCTCTCGATAGGCCTCTCAATTATAAACAATATAAATAGATCCTTTGTCTCATAGCACCCACAGTTGCAAGCTAAACACAAAGGAGTGCAAAAGTAAGGTGAAGTCAGTGAGATTCTTCATGGTGTGAATCATGTTGAATTTGGCTTGCTCCCAAAAGTACATATTAGCAGAGAAGTCTGTCACCTGCTTGAGGTTAAATCATGCTGGGATATATTCTAGCAAGAGAACCAGTATAGAAACAGTACTTTATATATTAAGTATATTTTCATGTGGTTATGGTTTGTTTTGGTGTGAGTCACAGTGTCAATGATCTTATTAGGTAATCTGCTGGGGAACAGTGATACATGGAACTGCTCTCTCCTGCCGTGCTCCCGCTTGAGCAATCACCGAGTGAAAGATGGGCACAGTGCAAATCGATGGGGCTGCTTACAGAGTTATGTTCCTAGAAAGGCGCAGCGTGAGCACCATCAGGCAAGATAGGTACAGATCCAGTTTATGAGCGCATTAGTTGCCCGAAAGCAACATCAGATACAGGCACTGATAACATCTTCATTCAGGAAAATGACAACAATTACAGTAACCCAGTACTGGTGTTTGCTCAGTTTTTACTCCTTTTCTCTGCATGTGCGTGCACACCTACTTACCCCATTGCTCCACTATCAGAGTGTGCGGACAGATAACAACTTTCAAATGAATGGAGGATCAAGAGACTGGACAAGACCTTAGGACATTCAAACCCAAAAATATTCTCTGTCACAGGCTTCCTAAATTCACTGGATTGCTTATTATAATTGAAACTTTGTTCCTCCTGAAAAAATGCAAGTTAAGAGAACAGCTCTGCTTCAGAGGGTTACATGAAGATAAATGAATTCAAGGTTTAAGAGTCATGGTATGGAAGGTCATGCAGTTGACATTGTTAAAATGAAAACAGAAATTTTTAAAGAAAGTGGCCTTTTATAAATACTCAAACATGCACACATACACACATTTATATATAAGTGCATATTTATATATAAGTGTAATATAAGAAAGACCAAAGAAAAGAAAAGTAATAATTTGCTAGAAGCAGACATGATACTAAATGAATATTAAAATCCCATACATTGTGTTGGCTTTATACATTGAAAGATTTCAGAAGATGGTTATAACATAATAAAATCTATCTCAGAAATCAGTAAACTACATCAGTTATTGCCTCGGATCCTAAATATATCAAGAAAATTAGCCTGAAAAGTTCAGTGTTCTAGCACTGTTTTATGATAAGTCATAACACTTAAGTAGGAAGATAGCATCCATGGAAACATCTATAATTAGTGCCTCTTCTGTCATGTTTTGGACCCATGTTTTAATTATGTACCAGTACGTTCCTCCAGCTAGAACAAGAAAAGTTTCAGGAAATAGAAAAACTACCCATTGTACTTCTGTTTTGTTCCCACATCTTAAATGCTGTTCTTAAAGGGAAGAAAATGGAAATTTTACTACATTCCCAGGATTATATAAATTGTTCCCATGTACTTAGTCTTGCCTTTTTCGATGAAAGAGAGGAAATCAGCACACACCATTACTACATGAGTCACAAACATCTGTCTTTGACTGTGTCCTATTTGATTAATAGAAGTGTACGGCTACTTTGGACTTTCTCCATACTAGGGCCCCAAACAACACGAGTAATTTTGTATTTCATGGCTGCCTGAAGGTGACAAATTTTCCTCAGTTTTGCTATATTCAAAAGTGTTTATCTTTCAATCATGAAATTCAGAGTGTGATTTTTTCTTTTGACTTACTGATAAAATTAAAGTCTGCCTCTTTCTGATGGTAAACCCATTCTTAAAAAAACTGGGGATAATAGAAATATGAGCAAGGGATAAAAGCTCTGTCTTGAGCTTCACATTTTTTCCACATGGTTTAGTCATAAATGCTAAGAAAATTTGCGGCCATGCTCTACTCAGGTGACTGAAAATCAGTAGCAGAAATTTTTAATTCTTCCGCATTCGGGGTAATACAACTTTTCAAGGAATATTTTTAGTTGGTTGAAAGACAAAGGTTGTTCCTTATGTGCCAGACTGTAAGTGGAAAGCCTGGGCAGGGTGGTGATTGTTCTGCTTTGTCTTTCTGCATTGTTATCAGCGTAAAATTAATAAGGATGCTTGTGGTTCTTGTCACAGCTCTGCTTAGATAAACAGTTTTAAAATCATATCCATCTATGCTAGCACAGATAAGGGTCAGTTTACTGCTGAAAGCCTCTCCCCTGAACTCCCTTTGCCCCCTGTGCTCAGTGGCAAGTACAAAGTGCTAGTAAAATGTTGCTGTCTGAGTATTAGCTCTTTTTCCCGAGAGGAACCTCTAATTAAGTGTAAATCAGCTCTTAGGCTATTTATGTTTCGGGTACAGTGTGAAGGTAAAAGAAAAGAAGAGGCCAGAAGCTAGTCTCTTTGATGTGAAAAGAGGTCTTGTTTATTCCTTGCTTCATGGAGTAAGTCCTAGAGTGAGAGCAGAAGGCACAGCAGAAATGTGAAGGGCAGATTTCTTTCACTGAGCAGTTCCTGGTTTCTGCATAACCTTCTTTTTTCTTTTTTTCTTTTTTTTCTGAAGGAGACATTGGGATTGAAGTTAAGAAGCTTAATCATGTCCCTGAAAAGGGAAGGAGTCTCGTGCAACTTCTTGTAGAATAGCTTTCTCTAAATGAAATCTGAAAATGTGTCATGTCTCCCTGTCTGGCGCTGGTCCCTCTATAGATGGGAAAACCATCTTACCACCTATCCAAAAATCAAAGAGTTTTGAATTTCTACATTAATAATATATACTAAATGTCAAAGAACTTGCTTTACAGAATGTTTCCAAAATGGGTAACTTAACATCACCAAATATCATGTGTTCTCCTTTACTTGGAAGCAGAACGATTAAAATACACCGACAAGCTTATTTGCACAGAGAAACCTGTTAATGGCTGTCACCACTAGTCACTTGATTTAGAGGGAGCTGTTGTAGGAAGAGAAAGCAAATATAACGGGATATGAGATGTTTCCAGCCATTTACGCAGGTAGACTAAGTTTTGAACACTTGTACGTACATGTTTTGTGACATGCTGTTTGTACTTAGTCTCAAATTCTACTTTTTATTTCTCATACATTAGCACAATAAGGCAAGGAAATAGTTGTTTTCATCCACCTTTGTTATACTAGATCCTGATTAGTGAAAATCATGTAGCCATGATTTCTGCTGAGCTACAGTGATTGTTACTGTATGCACCTTGTCTATCTGACTTCTACTCAGTTTAGTTTTGTAAAGAACTGTCTTGTTGAGTTTTTAAAGACTTTTCTAATACTACGATTTCAGTCTTTGAAAGGAGAGGAGGTGAAGGGAAGTCACTGGCAGTGTCTCTGTGATGTGGATGACTGTGTGAACCTCTCAAACCCCTGAAATCAGGGCTAGACACACTAGTTGAGGCTCATATGGTAGGATAAAAAGAGGAAACCCAGTGTGGATTTGCTATACCTCAAGAGGTTTCTGTTCTGCAAAAATGCACATGTGCACCTTGTACACCCTGACACACTCCGTGAGTAAAGGTAGTCAGAGAAGCAATGATTTCCAGTTCCATTCTCAAAACTAGTTGAAAATAATCTTGTTAATGGGCCTCAAGAAAAAACCCATTGAGAGTTATCACTTTCTTTTCCGAAGTATAAACTGCTTTTGCAGCAGTATTCTGGCCTAATCCATCAAATCTTCTCAGTAACCATTTGTAATTTTCTGAAAAAATAAACATTTTGATGCTTAGGTAAGAATTAAGCTTTGACCATTGATCCAACAGTGTGACTAGGACCATAACTAGGCAGTGAAATGAGCGTGTGCTCCCAGCACAAAAGTACTGTTTTAGACAACACAAGCCAATTGTTGCCTGTTTGAGATAATGGCCTCTAATTTCTATAGACATTGAAGCCAGAAAGCTAGGACTGTTACTTTATGTACTTTAATTCTGTTTGCTCCAAATAATCAATAGGAAATCCACTGGGCTCCTGAAGACCTGTAGTAGACATCCAGTCTGTTACCATTGTTGAAATCCAAAGGCAGAATTGCGCCAAAATGGCTTGCCAGAAAGCAATTTCTGTATATCATTTGGAGGTGAAGGCAAGTCTTCCATCTCTGCTTTATGAAAATGTTAGTATTTATTTAATAAATTTTTATTCCTTTCAAATTCTCCTGCTTTATTTGATTTGTTACAAAACTTAATAAAACATAGTTCTGAAGCAAACGGATTGTTTACAATGAGAAAAACAGGATGGCAAAATGAGAGAAAATTAAAAATACACTTTTAAAATCATTAATATTTAAAGAACAACAGTACTGACAGCTGTGCCAAAGCTACCTCTTGATTGGTCTACATTTACAAAAGAACTTTCTTCAGGCAGTGGGAAAAATACAATATATTTACATCCTACTTTATTACCCAAATCTGAACTGAAAAATCTTGCATGAGGTGAAAGTACCATCTTCTTATATTTAGAGATACAGAGTTTGCTGGAGAACATTTGTTTACTCTCTATATGGGTATCCAAAAAGCAGGACCTCAGATCTTGCTAGCCCCTTCTGCTGATGTTAAAGCTTAGTGTCTGGAGAGAAATATCATTTAAAATACTAAAAATGCAAAGCCTTTCAGTCTGAAAGTAGTTAATTCTGACTTTTTTCTTGCTTTGTCAAATTAGATCAACGCTTAGATTGACAACTCTGCTGGCTGGACAAATATCCCAGTATCTTTGGCAGATCTAGTACTTGGCTTTCTCTGCAGAGTGCCTTGTTGCTTCTCTCCCTGCTGCCAGGACACACACAGGCTTTTACACGTTCTCTGCCTGGCTGCTCCTCATTTGCCCTCCATGTGTGTCTCTTTCTCTCTAACAGCCCCTCTTCAGCACTCCTGCCTTAAACTTGCTACTCATTTTCCCTGTCTACTGGCAAGATATGCATTTAAAAGACAGATATCCTCCTTTTCTCCTATGAAGAAAGGAAGGCATCCTTGCTGCTTGGGTATCATAAAGGCCACAGCACAGAGACTTGGGCAGCTGCAGACCTCCTTCCTCACCTATCCCCTCTTGCCTGCACTGACTGTCCCTACATCTAGAGGTATTTCAAATACATATCCTGTGATAGATTTTTCAGAATGTTCTTGGTGCCATTATTAAGCCGGACCCTAGTTGACCTTCGCATTCCAAGTATGTTTGTTATTGTACAAATATGAATAAGCTCTCCAGATAAAAATCTGCTAAATATTCTTGTAGCTATACAAACCTCTCCAAAGAGGTTGATCTCAAAAGGGTTGATCTGTGTGAGAGACACAGGATCAAAGAAGGCAAAATTTATTCGAGCCACTTGCATATACAATTTGCCAAGTCTACCCATCTATTCTTTCCCTGATAGAGAAGATTAAAAAAAAGGATATTCGAGGAATGTAAGGTTTTAAGAAGGTTCTCACATCTTTGGTTTGATTTTTTTGATACATTTTCTTCCTTTAGGCATCAACTGCACTGTCTATGACAGTAAGTTTTCCACATGACTCAGCAGCCCCACTGGCACTGAGTTGGTGGTGCTGGGCAAACTGGGGATTTGGGTGTGGATATGAGCAGAGACTAATCACTCTGTAAGCCTGAGAAGGATTTGAGTGTGCTGCTAAAAGAAATGGAAAGAATTGTAGCTGATAACCTATTGCGAGTTGCCTTGCTAGCCACATCATGAAAATGCCTGTCTCACCTTCTGCAAAAGGAGGAGACGCTGGTTGCACTGGTAACTGCATCCAGTGTAGTCATCCAGCTGGGAGTGGGTCAGAATTTTAAAAAGATCGAGTGAGAAGGCAGTACAAATGGAGAAAGCCAACTGAGTTCCTGAACTTAATAATTTGTAAGATTTCTGGCATGTCCCAGCCTAAAATTTGCTACAACAGTGCATAATTATTATTGAAATTACATCGAGATAACTGAAAAATCAGAAAAAATTTCATTCAATATTTCATACGAACTCAGGTCTGAAAAGTAAATAACTGAATTGTCATGGGATTAGATGTAAAGCTTTGGGTTACATAATTACTTTTAGTTTCTGTGATCTGTGTTGATATTAAATTTGGTCATGAACATTAATTATACACTTTCAATGAAAAATATGCATTTTTTCAGAACATTAGAGGAAAGAAGGTGACATCTGATCATTGAATGTGTTACAGGAAAAACTGGCATATCCAATAAAAAGCAAATATCTTGGTTATAAGGTTTCCAGCGGACTGGCTAGAAGTGCAAGTGGGAAAAATAAATAGGACAATGTAACAGAATCTAATTTTTCCTTTCTCTGGCCAATATTCTTGAAGCAGTTTCCATTTCAGAGATGCAATCTCATGTGTGAAACTCACACTTTAGAGGTGCATTACTTGATTGTCTAGACATACGGTATCCTGTGTCTGTAACTAGAAACGAAGCCATATTTCTTGCTATTGTATATTTGGAGACCACAGGAATACAGATTAATTAAATTGAGCACACTATTTATTTAAAAAATTGAAAAAAATTCATATGTGGATGCAGTGGCTAACTATGAAAAAATAGGGAAAAAAGTCTTTAAGAATATCACTTTTTGTTTGTGTGGTAACACAAAAATGTAACTATAATTGTATGACCCTTTGTGTTATTACATTACTGGTATCTCAATTCTTTTTCAGTGGAAATATTAGCTCAAATATTAACTTACACTATATATGTATGTGCATCATTCCTTATCCACTTTATATGTCCAGGCAAGCTGTCAGCTTGCTTTCGGGGTACAATGCAGAATCTTCATATCTGAAATCAGAAATGTATAGCGTTAGTACTAGACATGCTACCTTCAAATAGCTCATATGGAGTGCTCATACCATCCAATGTCTGCTTACTGGGACTTTTAAAAATCTTCCTGATGAAGAGAATGTCTGATCTACTGTAATTTTATATTACAAAGAAACAAGCAAAATGAAACACTGGAAGTGGAAAATTTATCTATGATATATATATATATGTATTTAAATTTATAAACAGTGTCTTTACACTGTACCCCTGATTGCAATGCAACTTGCAATGTGTAGTGTATTGCCATTCTGGTCATATTGGCATCGATGTGAACATTACTATTCCTTGGCCTTGACCTTCCTTGTCAGTTTTCATTTTCAAAAGGAGCATTTTGTACTTTACTCATTCTTAAACAGTGTGCTAGTTCCATACTCCCCTCTTGTTGAGAAATGAAGTAAAATAATTTGCTCCCTCCATTCAATTATTATGCTCTTAATTGCCCATTTGGAGAGAAATTTTTAATATATGAGGGTAGCAATACAACAATCAGAATCTTTCAGAACATTACAGGTTGATTTTATGTACATTACATAAAGCTGTGCTGGAGTCTTCTTCTGGCTTTTGTCCTTATAGAAATCCTGTCCCTCCTCCAAAGTCCACTTGTGCTTGAGAGAAAGGAAAGAGACATATAAAAAAATTGTTCTAAGTTTGGAAAGTGAGCAAAAAAGGATTGTTTGTTAATTTCAGTTGTCTGCATTGTGAAGCAAAGAATATAACTTCAAAAGGATAACAGAGAATGGGAAAGAGGGATTAAGAGAACTTATGCTAAAAATGTCCATGTTTGAGGCCTAAATAAAGCAATAGATAATAAGAAACTTCTTAATGTTATTAAATGCCAAGGTTAAGTACTAGCACACACATAATTCATTGAAAGATCAGCAAACAGCCAGCCTGAAGAAGCTACCAAAGGAAGACTTCTTATTCATGAAAAGACAAAAATCCTTACCAGAAAGCAAGTGATACAATTCCATGCATTTGAGTGTGAACAAACTATCACATGTATGCTTATGAGACACTATTTAAATAATTGTAACTAATTGAATTGTTTATCCCTGATAAAATACATGTAAAAATATTGATGCTTTAGTATTTTTAATAACATTAAAAGAATAAGTGGAACTCATAGCTTCAGTTTGTAAATGTCACTGTAATGTAAAACTGATTAAATAGAGAGTAACTCTCTGGATGACCAGTGGGGAACAACTATGGCATGTCTGAATCGAAATATTTATGTTTGAAACAGAAGTACGTCCAGTTTCTGAATGAATTCCTTGTGCTTAGATTTTCAAATGATATATAAACAATCATGCCTCAGAAAATCACTTCCCAATTAATAAATACTGATGTTTGCAGAAATGGATAATGTGAATGATTCCTGTGGGGATCTGTACAGAGGTAGCCGAACTCCTACTCCATTTTTGTAGCTGTGGCTTAAAAAATAACTCTGAAACTCTATATGTGCTAAAAGTAATTTTCACCATGTTGTGGATAAAAATTGCTGTATGCTTTTTACTCCAAGCATTAATAAATTCTTGAGATATAATGATTTCTGCTTTAATGAAACAATGAACAGTGTTAATGATCAAAAAGCCAGATGTATGGTATTTTGCCTTCTTGAAATCCCAAGAAAACAGTTTAGGAGATTTAAATTACTTGGAATTATCTTTATGAAATGCTCTTTTTTTCATCCTCACACTATGTATTTGCAAAAAAATGACCATGTTCTCCTTTTGCTTCACTTGGGTTTAGTATGTTCTTTCCCTATCTGTAACCAAAATTCAGTACTTTAAGAAAAATATTCCACAACTCTCATTGCGCCTGGAACTTCAGAAAACTTCCAAGAAGATACCTAATGGCTGGGAGATGGCATTTTTCAGTTAAAATAGCCTTAGAACTGGTTTTCTGTGACATTTCTTTATCTTAGCTTCTGTCTTGAAACAATTCTGAAGAAAAAGTATTCATCACTGAGTTCAATAGAGAAATTTGAACTAAATTCACTCTCAGTCTCCAGCAGAAAGATGAGTAAGAGTCCCACAGTGATAAGAACAAGACAAAATTTTAGTGGGCTGTTTTCCAGACACTTCCATCTTCCCAGAGTTTCAATGGATAAACAGGATACAAGTATATACCAGTGCTGGTTTGAGACTACTTTAATTTGCACTTGACAGCAGGGTGGCTTTTGCCTGGAAATCTTCAGCTCATTAGCACAGCAGAATTGAGAAAAAAAATTCCCTCCTCCCATTAGGATTTAAGAGAAGAAACATAAGCTGAGCATTTCCTTTAGAGGGGGTTAGTCCAAACCCACAGACTGAGAATGGGAAGGAGTTCTCATTTGTTCTGGAAGGAAAAAAGCATTTGAAAGAAAACATAGGCCAATGCAGACTATAATGCTTCCAGATAGTCTTAATTTTATAATGTCTTGACTACTTCCACATTTTTATTTTTCTCCAAGATAACAGACTGATGGAATTCCCAGTTCTCATTTTTTATTTCTTTTTTTTTTTTTATTTTTCTGACGTGTGTGTTCATCAGCCGTTTCCCAGAATACAGCTGTTCATTTCTCTTTCATCACAGAATTTTCAACTATCTTTTAATTCATTCCAATACTGACCATTGGCAATATGAATAACCTTTTTGCTGCTCCAGAAATCATAAACTCTAGGAAAACACAGACTTGACATTGCTCAGGAAAATAAGATCCAAACTGAAAATACAGCTTTTGGCCCATATTGTGGTGCCGGTCACTGGGCATCCTGCTTGCGGCGTGTTGCGGCAGTTGTCTCCCAGTGCTCTCCGAATGATTGTGAAGGTAATGCCTAAAGCAGTTTACTTCACACTGTTCTGTTAAGTTTCCAACTACTTCATCAAAATGAAGTTAAAGTAGAAGAGGAACCGGGAAGCAAAGGGAGGGCCAATGCAGGTATCACTCATCCTCAACTCTCCCCACATTCTGTACCATACTTGTTGCACGCAGGTAAATAATGCAAAACCCCCCAAACCTTCAGAAGGCTAGAATATCTTTTCTTGCAGCCTCTCTTTGCACCTCACTCTTTTCCCCTAACCTCTACCCACACAATACATAAAGGGTGCTTATACGATCAAGTCTGGGGCATGCACATGTTTATTGTCCCACAGAGCAAGACTGACTTTCCATAAAAATTGTTCATAAGACAAAACTAACCAAAGGTTTTTTATCAGGAAGATTTTTAGGTGCTTTGTATCTTTTAATTTGACTACATTTTGTCTTCTGTTTTCCTTAAAAACTTTCCTGTATATTTTCCTTAAAAACTGTGTTAAAATCTGTGTTGCTAATAGCACTAGTTATTTTCCTGAGCAGATATTAAAAGAGAGATAGAGATTATGCAGAGGGAAATACCACAGTTTTTGAAAGTCCAATCAGTGACTATCTTTCCTCAGAACTTAGTACCCCTTTCTCTCTCAGGTTCTGTTGGCATCCTTGGAGACTATAGTCCAAGAAAAGGACCAATACTTCTGCTGCCTTGCTCTCACCCAAGACCTAAAATAGAATCAACTTGAATTGGCAATGATGATACTCCTCTCCTCTTTACAAATATTTTGGAAATTTTGTATAGTTTGTAACCAAATGTAGACTACTAAAACACTTTGTGAAGTAAAATTAACATTTCCATCAAACTCCTATAAATAGTTTATATCTGTATATTTTCATGTCTATTCAGAGGCCACACTTCATCAGTATGTTGTTTATTATGGGAAATAACTATTTCCATCTTCTTTGCCTCCAATTAACTGTGTTTCTGTAGCTGTTATTTATTTGTGTAGCCATAGTGATTAAATCAGGTTATTGGCTGTAGTCATAATAATTCTAAACATATATATATATATTTATTTCTTGTCTGTAAATCTGAAAAATATATTAACACTATCACAAGTTTGAGGAACATATCTTTTAAATACTCTTGTATCTCTTTGTTTGATTTCTCCCACCATACCTAAAGCAGATGAAAAATTGAAATCTTATGGTTCCCTTAAAATTATTGATTAGAATAAACTTTATTCCATTGCCTTAGATACATGAATTCCTCTCTGTCCATCTAGTTACTCACAGACCCTCAGAGGAATCCTGCTTAAATATTGTAAAAATTATTATTATTATTGTAAAAATACATTTATTAATATACAGATCAATATAGAATATGAGGACTAAAAAAGCACTTAGAGTGAAATGTGGTAACCGTCATTTCTGGGTCATTAAAATGGGGTGGGGAAAGAATAGTTTTACCCCTACAACTGCCAGTTGAGTATAGGAGATGGTAGCTGGTCTGACAGAGTGATATTTTGCATAGGTGAGGAAATGAAGCAAGGCTTATTGTAATTGGCATACAACTCAGCCTGCATATAAGTAAACAGAATGACTTCCAGAGGAAAATTTAAATGCTGTCTGAATCTTTTGGAGAAATATCAATAAAAGAGATTAATACACTCCATCCAGATAAGACGTTCTTTAATAATTTCCTTAATGAGTACAATCTGAGAAGGACAGTATGTATGAAAATTGAATGTTTGATATCTATCTTGTCAAGATGTCAAACAAGGTGGACAAGGTATATTTCCAATACGATTGGAAATACAAGTCAGTTAAGCCTGCTTTTCTTGTACTCTTTCCACTTGGCTATTATAAATTATTATAAATGTATGTTCTGTACACAAATAGATTTTATTTTTGTTTTATCTTGTCATGGGCTGAGTTGATTCAAGGTGACTGGATATTTAGCTACCTTGTTATAATTACGCATTCCTAGTTTACAGATCTAAGTAATCTGTGGATTCATAGGACATTGGGGTACCTTCAGAGGTGCTTTATCTTCCGCAGCACATTCCTTAAAGTATGCAAAGGGAAGCTTCACATTACCTGTGTGGCGAGCTGGCACCACAATTACAGAGAGATGTGTCCTGTAGGGACACACGGTAACCAAGAAGGCTCTCTGGCATGAAGTCTATGCTTAAATCCTAAGGGTCTTGGGGAGACAAGTGCCAAACATACAAAGAGATAATGTAAAAGTTTCTGCTTCAGAGCTTCCAGAGGAAGCAATCTGAATTGCTCACAACAACAAAAAATTTCTGATAATCAGGTATATTTATAATTCAGCACTGACAAATTAATAGTGTGCTAGCTAAACTGTGAGAAGTTTGCAGAAGTTCCCAGTGTTTAATGAATGTGGAGTGAAGCTATATGAGCAGCTGTAGTAACTATTATGAATTGGGAAAAACTGTATCCATAGAAGTGTTAGAAAAGGAAGCAATTGTCGGTTCATGTTCTTTTCTCTGTAGCATAAATTATCTTGAAAAAAACACCAAATTATACATTTCAAGCAACAAGGTAATCATAATTTCTCCAGACTACTTGCAGTCACTTAGTTTCTTCATTAAGATGACTTTTAAATGATTTCCTTGCTTTATTTGCTGTGTATGTTGTGCTCCACAGCAGTTGCATACTTGGGTTCCATTCTGCACTGTGAATCTCTCCCCAGGCCCTTAACGATCTGTCTTTTATGTCCAGCAGACGTAACAGCAAAGTGCAGTAGCACAGTGACACAGAAAGGTAAGTGCTTTAGTATTCTGAGTTCTATCTGGCTACCATCCTGACCTTTCAGAGGTGGTTTCCAAACAACAGTTTCTCTTCCCCTGCTTTGTTCTTACATCTTCCTAAGTTATTGATTCCTCCATCCACTATACAGGCAGTTTTTATTCTAACATCCTGAAAGCTGAACACAGGCCTGGGAAATTGGGAAGGACTCAGGAGCAACAAAGGTGCAGAGACTGTGTGACTTTCAAGGTGTTCCCTGATGAGGATTACCTATGTAAAGTGAACCACTCACGATCATTAAGTCCATCTCTTAACTCCTGCATACACGTGTAGTCTTACTGTCAGAGAGTAACTGCATTTTATGGCTTTCTTACGGAAACAGTTGCAGTCTTTGACGCATGAGGATCTTAGTGAGTCAGCCATATCTTTTTTCTTGGGAAGTAGCAGGAGTTTGAACTCACAGTACTTCCTTCCAGGCTGCCATTGTGAGGTAGAGCCAAAATTTCCATGACTGTAAATTAAGAGGTAAAAGATACATGGAGATGAAATTCTTCATAATGTTCCATTCCTGCTCTGAAATCATTAAAGAGGTTTAAATAGTAAGAAGTCTAACTAGCAAAGAATTGCAGAGAAATCCAGTGTCAGCCTAATAGAATCTCATTGGCCCTGGCAGACACTCAGTGCTCCCTGTTGGAATCTGGAAAAACTAGCCTGTGAAGACTGAGAGCAGCAATCATCATGCCCCTTTATCAAAATCTAGCTCTTTCCTCACCCTGTCCTCGCTTCATCCTTACAGTTTCAGATACGCCGTTAAACCCCAAGCTTAACACGGCTTTGGATTCACAGTGACATGAGAGAATGCATATTCGGGGAAACAAGTCCATCAGTCTATAACAAGTTTTGACTGTAGCTATACCAGACTAACAAAGTAGGGGATGAGGAACGTCCAGAAAAATCCCTTGGGAAAAGAGCCTGATGGAAAAAACAAAGCAGCTCTGTCCTCAGGTGTTTAGATGTGGGATTTGAGTTGGTCTTTGTGTGCCAAAAAATAAAAACGTCCTATTCATTCCATGCACTCTACTGAAAAATTAAACCAAATACCTTATTCGAGGTTACAAATTACTAACTTTATTTTGGCATACGTTTAATCACTTAGGAAAGTGTCTCATTTAAGAAAGCCTTTAAGTACTTACTTAAAACAAAGTAGATGTTTAAAGACCTCTTTGAAAAAGGGCTACAGTTCTTAAAATTAGGAGGTGCATGTCTTTAGTGTAAAAACAAAACAGAATAAACCCTAAATATAAATTGCAACAGAGTTTCCTGCATTAATACTAAGTGGTAACGACCTCTAGAGCCAGGCAGATTCCCAAGGAATAATTGTTTATGATGAGAAAAATTCTGAATGTTTAATTTTAAAAAGATAATAAACCAATATATCCTTACTCTGTAATCATGTTTGCAAGGGACATGAGAGCCTGTGAAGCCTGCCTGTATCTTAGTGTTGGTCTGACTGGTTTTCTGGAAGCTTTCCAAAACATAACTCCTGAAAAAGCTGAAGTACTGAAACATGTCCTTACACAATGCCCTTTATTTGCCAATAGCTAAAAGGATAAAATTGTGGAAATATCTGATGTACAGACATCTTTCTTATTTTGCTCCTCTATTTATATTTTGGAAAGATGATTTTCTCTAATGAACTTGCTGTCGAGAGACAGAAGAAAATGAAGAAGAAAAACTATCAAGCTAGCTAGGAAACTCTAATTTTGGTTCTGGAGTTAGTAAAGAGATTCTGTGAGGGGAACTATATATAGGTAATGATTTTAAAGTGACATAGGAGAGACGTACACTGTCAAACCCAGCCCTAATGTCCTACAAAGTTCATATTTGAGGTCCTAAGTAGAAAATTTCCAATTATCTAGCTTTGATGGCAATATGAAATGTTCTTCTCTGTAGAAAATAAGCTAAGTTAACAACCCTCTGCAGCAGGAAGTAAAAGCAGCTAAGTGCAACAACGGATTCTGGGAAAGGATGACAAACATCAGCATCTATATAACCAAAATACTTCCTGTACAGACTGAGTATCTCAGACACTGTACCAACTAATGAGAAGAACTCTGATTCACCAGTATTTATTTTAGTTGTGTGAAAAATTCCACTGAGAAAAGGGGAATTTTAAGGGAAGTGTATGAACAGGGTGCCTACTATTTCAGAACAGAGTAAAACTCTGGGAAGAAGTTGAAAAATATTTCAAACAATTGTTGTCCATCATTAATAACAGAAGTGAAAGCGGTTGAGTTCTTTTTAGATATAAATCATCAAAAGCAAGAAGGAGATTCTTTAAACACATTTATTAAAAAAATATGCTAAATACTCATCACTGTAGCCAAAACTGATTGGCAGCGAATTATTCAGCTTCTCCAGACTACATCCTATTTTTCTATAGATAAAAGCATATTTTTGCTACACTCACAAGTTGAGAAGTGAACAACAGGATCCTGGTGAAAAAAACTAATAAGAATGCATGAGTACTAAATTAAGACTCTTTTTGTCCTTCTCCCTATGAACATCAGTGATTCAGTCAAGGACATTAGTTTAACAGGTATACAAAGTATAGAAAAAACCTTATTAGAAAAAGGAACTGCTGTCAAGAAAATTGTTTTCATGGTGAAAAGAAATATGTTTCTCCCAGAGAAGAGTGTTTGGTAGACTAGAGTCTATGGTATGACTATTCTGGAGCGCTAGATTCAGTTCTGGGCTCCCCAGGACAAAAAAGATATGGATTTAATGGATTGAACCTAGTAAAGAGCAAAGACGGGAGTGGAGCATCTTTCTTAAGAGGAGAAGCTGTGAGAGCTGCAGGTTTTCAGCCTGGAGCAAAGAAAGCTCCGACAGATATTATGCATGTGAAGATGAGGGAGTCAGACTTCTCAGTGGTGACAGAAACAGGACAAGAGTCAATTGATACAAATCAAAGCACATGCAATTCCCTCTGAACACAAATGAACTATGACTGTGGGCTAATACTAGCAGAAGTTGCCTGGCAAGGTGATGGAGTCTCCATTCCTGTTCATATTCAAAACCAAGCTGGACAGAGCTGTGAGCAACCTGCTCTGACTGACCCTGCTTGAGCAGGGTGCTGGGACAGGATGACATCCAAGGTGCCTTTCAACATCAACCATGCAATTCTGTGAAAGAAAAGAAGAAAAACTGAAAAACTTCAACAGAGGTCAATAAGTTTACTGGTAACAATTCAATATCAATTCAGAAGAAAATGGACGATAGGCATGAAACAATACTGAATTCTCTACATTAAATCTAGGTTAAGACTTTTAATAGCATATTCCTGAGTTAGTGCTCTGATGTTTCAGGACACCTGTGTGATTAAGACTTCAATAAGAGTTTCTATACATGCAAGGATGTTTAATATGAATACCTACTAATATGAATACAAAACTATGAGTGAAACCATAAGGTTTAGAATTTGTGATCTATATTTCAAGACACCACATTTCAAGGCACTACAAATCAGTTTGTTTCTGTATTCAACTATCCTATTAAATTGCTACTCAATCTTCAAATTTAGTCTTTCATTTTTATGGTTAAATTGATTTGATCATTGAGGGACAGAGATTTGATCGTTGATGGAGAGATCAGCTTAGCCATAAAAATAGTTGACTGGAAATAATATCTATCTACAGTTGAGACTTTGAACCTGCATGGAAGTTCGAAAGAAAAGGGAATAAAGTAGAGTTAGTATTCAATCAGAATAATATTTTAATTTAATATATTAAATAAATAAATAAATTTAGGTATATCTAGGTCAGTCTTTTTATGGATGATAATACTGAAATTCTTTAAGACAGCAATATTATCACAGTATTTTCTTAAAGAGACCCCAATTGTTGCCATCAGCTCCCAAATCTTTTTCTGGTCCACAGGAAGTTTATTCAACAATAGAAAAAGCATCAAAAGATGCCACCTCTGCATTTTCCATCATTTCATGGTTTGCAACCAGGATTAAGAAGTCACAGCTGCAGTAGAAACCAAAATAATAGTCTAAACAGTTGGATATAATACCAGTGATATAACCATAAGGGCATCTAAAATCAAACATAAATGGGATGAGACCGAAATAGAACACTGCAATTCTGTAGCCCAGCAAACTAGCTCTTGGCTGTAAACTGGGGACACACAAGTCTTAACTACAGCAATAAAAAGAGTAGTGGCTTATGAATGTGGTTCCTGCATCCATCTGGTTTGAGACAGACTTTTTGGCTGCAATAGGTGCATTGTACTTCCTGATTTTCACCTTATAAATCCATTTGTCCATAGAGTTCTTGGAAGAGGCTCCTGGATTTGTATAATATTATAAAATTGGTTGGTTTATATAAGCTCTTATTACTTAAATTCAACTGAGATGAACAACAAATATTCTGTCCATGTTTACAATTTACTTAACAAAAATATTTGAAGTAAATATTTCTCAGCATAAGTATTAACATACTAGGAAGACAACAGGAATAATGAAAAATGCAATTAGTGATGAGTTATTAAAATTAACTGGTTAAACATTCCAGAGTCAGTTGCAATATCACAAAAATAGCTGAAGTTATTTTAAATATTAATTTAGATGACACTTTCATCCCAACAAAACTATCCCCAGAAATAGCAAAGTCACTAATCCGCTAGGAGACTCATAGGCTGTTATAATTGTGAAGCAAGAGACTAGAACACCAGAAGTGTTAGAGAAACTCAACTTTGAATGATATGAAGCAAAATTCCACAAATTATATGACTAAATTTTGAGCAGTGCAGATGTTGGGATAATAAAGGCTTAGATAATGAAATACAATACACTCTAATAGAAAATAAGACAGATCATCTGATAAGAATGCCAGATGATTAATTAAACAATAAAATATAAAATTTAACTGTAACTGTGAGATTCTTACCTTATAAGGCAGTAATAATCATCAAGATGTGATAGTCATGTTATTCACCAACTGTTGGCTTAAATAGATCCAGCATCCTCTGAAATCCACAGGAATTTTATTCTCAATTTAAATATATGCTTTACTTCTGTGTTGGGGAGAAAAGAGAGAGCGACTCTTAGAGCACGTTATCTCCTGAGACTGGAAAGAGTAGCACTACTAAAACCTGGGGGAGAAATTGAGAGAGGAAATCAAGAAAAATATCTCCCTCTCCCTTCTTCCCTAGCCTATCTCTCTATAGAAACCACTTTGTCTCATTCATAAAACCATATACTCTGCTATGTGTTTAGGCAGGACTTTTCTTTTTGCATAGTTCTAGGAAACAAATTTCTTGTGCACTTGAATTTATGCATCATTTCTCCTTGCGCTTAATGTTAGTCCTGTCATAAAGGGAGTGATTTGTGTGCATATCTGTGTCTGTTAAGCTGTCTAGTGTCAATTTGTTTTGATCAAACAAAGTGTTAAGTGGTCTCGTTGATCCTTTGCTTTGAATTTGTATTTTTCTGTCTTTTGGAAATACTTAAAATTTATTTAAGTTGGTTTTGCTGTTCAGAATTAAACTTCATGTGCCTGGTAAATCTGCTAGATCTGTCTATCACCTAATTAATGCTCAATATGCCTGTTATATATCTGTTGCTACACACTCTTTTCAACAACTGTACTCTGTCACCTCATCTGAGATACTGAATTGTAATCTAATTTGCTAACGCTATCAGGAAAGATAGATGGCTGTAGGACTAAAGCATTTTATAGAGGTGTAGCAATCTTGATGAGTAGGCATGGTTCTAACACTTCTCCTCAGCAGTTTCAATAGCATTTATCATGAAATTTTAGTGTATGCAGGAATTTACCTAGACATTTTCCCTGATATGTGAGGAATTAGGATTGTAAACACTGAATTCTGAGATTTGCCTGCTCTGTACACTCTTGTACAAAGGACAGCTTTCCTAACATTCCAAACTTGCTAAAGAAACAACAAAACTTTAAATACAGTATTTTATGTGATCCTAAAGCTGAGTGAAGCCAGGTTGCTGCCCTGCAAGTCCACTCCTAGGAGTAGGTATTGCATAGGAGTGTGCTATATAAATGAAGTCAGTAGCTGCCTGCATTTTAGCTGGGATAGTGTTAAATTTCTTCATGGTAGTTGGCTTACTGCTGTGTTTTGTATTTACTATGAGGAGAATGTTGATAACATATACTGGTTTTAGTAGTTACCAGGTAATTTTTACATTCTGCTAGGATAGAGTTGATTTTCTTCTCAACAGTTGCTGTTTTTTTTAAATTCAGTGTGAGAGGAAGGTGGAAAATACCCTGATGTTTATAACTGTTGCTAGGAGATCAACTACTTTTTTAGCTTCCCCTGTTTTGCAGGTGCAGGTGTGCACAAGAAACTGGGAGGGGACATAGCTAGGTCGGTTGATTCAAACTGGCCAAATAAAGCATTCCATACCATAAACACCACACTCAGTATAAAGCAGGAAGTTTTCCGGTGGTAGGCCTTTCTTTGAGCAGCTCTGGGTTCTCAACGCACCTCAATCTTGGTGTCCCAATTTTGACGCTCTAAGATTTCCTCAGACATATCCAAATATGCAAACCTAGGATTCAGTTAAGGAAAGAAACTCTCATGTTCTACATAGTCTCTCTAGTTCACTATAAATAGTCATTGTCTGAAAGTTTGGGCATGCTGAATAGCCTGTTGCATGCTTTTAAACATCCATCATTAACTTTTCTCTTTTGTAGAGATGAGATAATCTGAGAGATATTATACTTCGCTAAACCTACAGTTTCCTTTCCATTATATGAAAGTAGGACATCTGGTATGTGCTGCAATAATATTTCAAACATCATCTCCTGCTGAGTTGTGAATATTAATTAATTACATGTCAACGGATGAACAAAATATTTATTCAGCTATTATTTTTATTTGTCTTAGCTGTAATAAAATTTCTTCACTGGCATTCTCAGGAGAGTGGCCTAAATAGCCTATGTTCTGATTCTTATTATACTTTAGCATAATCAAACAGAAATAAGTACTTTTCAAAAGCACACCTTGGTAGTTTTTACTAGAATTGTCTCATTTCACTTTTTTATAGATACCTAAAAGTCTCTGTATACTATAATCTTCTATGCAGCATATAGGATATTCCACTGAAGAGAAGGAAAGTTGGCCTATTGACAAGAGCCAATAAAGGACTCAAGAGATCAGTGGTCAATAACCTTCTTCATCAGTTTCCTTCCTGTGTAGTCTTGGCAGGTTTATTAGATTTACAAGGCTATTTCAGTCCCAAAATGCTTTCTGATAATCTGACTTTTAGATTATCAATTTCTCCTCTGTTATGTGAAGATAATAATACTGGATTTAAAATTGTGGGAATATTTGAACTAAACTTGAAATTGTAGAACGAAAAAAAGGTCTTAGGTAACTACTCAGACCTCAGCTTCATACATCTTATTCTGTCTTGTCTTTTCAGAAATGGAGAAAGCTAATCTCTTTGATGCTTTAAGATGGGGTGGTTGCCTGTGGCCTATTTAAGCCATACCCAGGAGTCATTTGGGAGAGTGCTAGCTGCCATAAGCTGAAACCCAGTGACTACTCCTATAGTTTCAGTACACAATCCCATTACCAGTGCCTAGGAATATGTCCAGGCATGGCTTAATTTCCTAATATAGGTGTAACATTTCCCCTCTCTGGGATTTTGCATGAATAGAGGATGCTGTAGGAATAGGTAAAGCATAACAAGGACACTCAGGGTTGAAAAGATGTTCCTTTTCCTGAGATAGAACAAAAGTTCCTTGAGAAAAATCTACATGATCTGCATCAATTTTTATACGCTCAGCAGTATTGGGAAGTATTATCAATTCTATCCTGCCTTAATGAGCTGTATCACTGCACTTCTCAAATGCAAACCCAGGTGTCAAGGCTGCTCAACTTTTTTTCTTAGGAGTTGATCAAAAATCTGTAGTGTTTTCACTTATTTCTCCTTCCCTGGTTCATTTGAATCCCAGTCTTCCTATTGTCTTGAAAGATCATGCATTAGGGACACCACGGCAATGGCTCATGACTAGGTGACTGCTCACCTAGAGGTCATCGTTTACTCAGTTTTGCCTTGAAGCGTGTGAATGAAACTCATCAATAAGAGAGTCAGCAGATTTCCTTGTGAACCGGATTCAGATGGGCTTGCACAGCTGCAACCACTATTGTGGGTATTTCCATTCTTAACTCCACAATGTAATTGCCCACAAAGACTTTTAGGAAAAAGATGCTCAGCCAAGAGCTTTTAAAAAGTATCAGTTCTATTTTTACAATTTGTGTCATAATCCGGTGCTTGAAACCCACATTTTTACTTCATGTGACTTACAACACAACCTGGAGGTGACTGCACTGTTACGGGCAACGTGTTTGCGAGGAGAATGAAAGCAAGCAGGACAGCAGGAGAAGGAATGCAGAGCCTATTCTATTCCATAGCACCTATTGGTAAGCTTCACCTCTATGAAAGCTGGTCTGTGCCAGACTAGGGGATAATTAGCTTCCTTTTCTTGGAAGCTTCCTTTCTCCTCTTTTTTGTAGAGGTATTAAGCTGGAGCACGAAGTTACTGCATAAGCCATTCAGAAACTGTCTTACTTTCCCAGCTGAAGTACTAATTCTTGTATAAATCACCTGCAGACCTAATGCAGTTGCTTCCTTCTTTCTCACAGGTACAGGAATCGCTGGAGGCGTGATGGTAAAAGAATCACAAAGCTGGCAACAATTTAGAAATGTTTTAATAAGGGAATTATTCAACAGCACAATGATTCATGCTCACCAGTTTTCCAGAGGAGATGGTCACAGCATTTTTTTCCACTGGGAGGAGGGAGACAAGGGGCAGACAGGCAAAGCCAATTCCCAAGGCTTGGCTCCACACTCTAGAGAAATGGATGTGAATTTTCTCATCTTTCCTTCCCTATTTTCTCAACTCCTGGCTGTGTGGGAGGAAAAGGAAGTTATTCAGAATCAATTAAGACTTTCCACTACGTGGCTGCATTTTGGATTACTGTTTGTCTTATGTCTACAGCCCATTGTCTCTTGTATGAACTGATTTCTACTTCCCTGATCTGTTATCTCTCAATCACAATAGTGTGAATTTAGTTTCAAAGCAGTTGAAATTACCTTTAAGGAGACTACTTGAGTATGCTTTTCAGGCCTGGTTAAAAATACCTTTAAATGCATGGAAAGATTTCCCAAAATTAAAGAGGTCTTTGCTTTGGACCTATGGTAACAAAACCAAATTTTGGAAATCTCTGACTATTAAGCTCTGATATCCATTCAGGAGCCATTATACATGACTAGTAAGAGCCAGCCTTACTTAGAAAATTCAGGAAAGAACAAATGCTTGGGTAGAGAAAAAATACCCAGATAATTTTTTAAATCCCAATTTTAAATAGTATAATTTCTTGGAGATCCTCCCCAAAAAAGTCCTGATGTCTCCTCATATTTTTAAAGTTTTTAATCTTCTCACATTACTGATGGAGGGAATTCCTCCAACCTCTAAATTCAGTACATAACAGGAAATATTTGTCCTATCAATAAAATTAAATTGTTAAAAGTAATTCCTATTCTATATAACTCGTTTCAAGCTCTTTATTTAAAGAAATAGGACTTCTTTTACATGCTGGAAAACTAAATGCTTATTAGTCTTTTGGAAGTGTGCAAGAGCAAATAAAAAGGTCACACTTTAACCTATATTTAACATTTAAAAAATAATCATACTGCAGATAAATGTGTGCTCTGATGCTGACCATTAAATGATATATTTTCAAGGTGTGTGGCCTTGTTAAGTTTGGAAATTCATGCACAGCTCACACATACACGCCTCTGTTTCTCGTAGGGAAGGTATTTTGATACGTACCAAACACCACAGCCTGGAACTGACATAATTCTTTGGCAGACACGTGAATATTTTGTAACTTAGCTTCTGGCTTGCACGTCAGTACACTCCTGCTGTCGGTTAAACAGAATGATATACTTGTGCTCAGGGTGTTTTGTCAATCCTTTCTATTGGCTAAGCAAATAAAGGTATCTTCACTAGGGTTTAGTTTATAGGTACAGTTTGCTTATGTGTAAGACAGAGGTGAATAGGTCTCTGTGTTTAAGCTGGAAAAACATCTCCGAAAGTTATATGAATATTCTCTTGAACATTGTGTTTTTACTTCCACATTTAAGTGCTTTCAGTGAACATTCCCAGGGAACTGTTTCTCAAGCTAGGGTCTACTGATGGTAATAAACAGGGTCAAAAATACCCTCTACAGCTATAACTTGTTCTCTATAGCTAAATCTGAGGGGTGGTTCCCAGACATACTTTGTTGCAAAATAAAGGCATAAGCATGGAAAAATGTTGACAGTGGGCAAAGTTTTTGACAGCACTATTAAAACATTTTCATTTCAATATGTAGAAAACATTCAGATAAAGTGACTTTTTATTCCTACAAATAAACAGAAAACTCAGTTTTATCATAGAGTCCATTTTTTAATAGAAAATAAGGGACTATAAACTCTATAAAGTACTTTATAAAGAGAATGATCAGTACTTGGACTTTGCTATGATTGCAATATATGTTATTGAGCCAGATTAATAAATACATGATTTGCAAGCAGCTTAATTAAAAAAAAATCTGGGTTTTTTTTAACAATCAGAAACAAACTAATTTCGCTGGAGAAATAATTTTCTTGATTCACTCAGATTCACTCAGCATTGATGTAGATATTCACATCATTACGTGCAAATATTGTCAATGAACGCTTTAATTCTTGTTTGTCTAGAATTTCTTCAAACCGTCTTGTAATTTGATATTAATATTTCTCTAGTTTCTAGAAACTGCTGTTTACTGGTAAAATACGTAAGCACTGAAATGTTCACTGGAATTTTCCTGGTAATGAAAACCAAAATGCAACTAATAATTAATACCACATGTAAAAAATATTATTTCTGGACAAATAATAGTAATAAGAAATACTCCCCCCAACTCTCCCCCCAAAAAGACTAGCTTGACACCAAGTGCAATTGAAAGTCCTAAGCATCTAAATTGTTTGACACTTTATTTCATATCTTCAGCAGAAAAAACCAAATTACAATCAGGAACCTTATAACGTTACTATCCCTGGTAAAGGGTAAGCTTTCAGTACCAAGGAAGGAAAGAACGTGTAAGTGAGCACTTGGATATCTTGGCTGATTTAAAGTTTATTGAGCCTTATAGTCTTCCACTTGAGAATTTACAGGCATGGTAGCTGACGTCTCCTATTCTATTTTTGTGAACAGTTGTGGAAGTACTGAAAACCAGGATGAGGAAATGTCTAACAGTTGATGGAGAACGATCTTATTAAAAGTGCAAATCAAACCAAACTGGGAGAGGCTGCTAGCACATTGGATCATGTAAACAGAGTTCAAAATGAGCTCAAAGTTATAGTGAATTATTAGCTTATCCTCAAAAAGACTGTCATGTTGCAAAGAGGTAAACTGAGTTGAGGTGCGAACAGGAATGCGGACAAAAAGAGTTTTGTGTGGCACACAATATAGTAGAGTCCTGAAGGATGGGACATCAAAAGCTGTTGTGCATTTCAATGTTAAGCAAAGAGAAAGTCTTAGGGACGGACCTGATCGTATCTGATTCTGTGCTGAAATCTGAGTGAAAAGGAGTCAGGAGCTCTCGAGCTATTGTTATTAATTTGGGGAGATGACCCATATAACTCAATGTGATATAATAAAAATACCTAAAGTGCTGATAGTCCTTTTTTATTCCCTCTACCACTTATTCTCTCAAAACATAAGTCCTGAACATGGATTCCATTGTTGCTCAGAAGAGTGACAATTGTGCTTTGGTGCTTCCCACATCCATTGACTTTGTTTTTCTTCAAAGTTCACTTATAATGCTGGCTAGAAAAATTACCCAAGTTGTTATCTAGAGGGAGCTCTTGCTTCTGAGTAGAAGCTGTGTGTGTCATCCTAAGAAGGTACATAATGTTGTTTGAAAATTACCTTAGTCCTTGGTTTTGATGTTTAAATGGAATTGTCATTTGGAAGAATACTGTAAATTATGAGGTATAATCAGATCTGTTATATCTCATACATGTAAGTATGCATTTATGCATATATATGTATATACATCAGGCTGAGAGGTTACAGCCTTCCTGAAGTATGGAAGTCTTGGATACCCAGTCATACAACAGATATTTCTTAGTTAAACGTCTTTGAATGACTTTGTATAGTCCAAGATCACTGTCACTATCGTTTATAATCTGTTTTAAGTATATATTATGAATATAACATGCTTCAAATATATTGACGTCTATGAGCAATCCCTAGGCATATATGCATTATTTTTTTCCTTTATTCAGATTCTGTTATCACTACATGATGTTTGGACTTGTGGTAAAGTCTTCTGCAGAACTGATCCACAACAGCCTAATGAGCGTGTAAAGCCCCACTGAAATAAGACCCCAATGAAGAGGGCTCTCCCCCTCTACTTTGCTCTCATGAGACCTCATGTGGAGTACTGCATTCAGTTCTGGAGTCCTCAGCAGAGGAAGGATGTAGATCTGTTAATGTGAGTTTCAGAGAAGGCTGCAAAGATGGCCAGAGGGCTGGAGCACCTCCCATAAGAGGACAGGCTGAGACAGTTTGGCTTGTTCAGCTTAAAGGAGGCTCCACAGAGACCATATAGTAGACTTCCAGTACTTAAAGGGGACCTATAGGAAAGATGGAGAGGGGCTCTTTACCTGGAATTGTTGTGATAGGATGAGGGGTAACAGTTTTAAGATGAAGGAGGGTAGATTTAGATTAGATATTAGGAAAAAGTTTTTACTGTGAGTTTGGTGAAGAGTTGGAATAGTTGCGCAGACAAGTCGTGGACGTCCCATCCCTGGAGATGTTCAAGGTCAAGCTGGATGAGGCTATAACTAATCTAATATAGTGGAAGGTGTCCCCTGTTTCTATTAGCTGGACTGGATTTGGTTTCTCTGTGCTAATGATTCTGAGCCAAGCAAGAGACCATTACTTTTTTTTTAAAGATTTTTAATAGAACTGTAATGCTTTGGTGATACATTGAAAAATGTGCCTAATCTTGCTTACTCATATTTTTTTGTTTCCCTGAGGGCACTACTGTGTGAAAAGTTAGGTGTGCTAGCATGCAGGCACATGAATCCTGACTAAATATGGTTGGGAACACTTAAACTAAAAATATTTTGCTACTAATTTAGCAGGAAAACTCAAAGTCTATGGTTTTAGAAAATAATATTTTTTAAACTTGAATCATCAGATTTCTTTTTTTATTCTGAACTTTGATAGAAAAACAATCTTCAGTTTTTAATGTTAACCAACAATTTTTGGCCCATTTTATGTATAAAGTCATAAAATATGGAAACAGCATGAATCAACTGTACAGCCAATTTGTTGGTATCCTATCTTTTCAAGGAGAGAAAAAATTAGAATGGATCTTGCTCAAATGTCTTAATCTTTTGATGTAGATTTGACAATTTACTGTTTAGTTCTCTTTTTTTCAGCTTTTGTGTAAACCAGAAGAATTCTTATCAAGACAGTTTTAAGAAGTTGTTTCTCAAACTTTCTTTTCTAAAAGAAAGGGAAAAGCACCTTCGAATATAATCTCATCATTATTACAATCTCAGTCACACTTACATTCACCCTCATGTCTGTGAAATATATTTTTCCCAAATGGTACAAGAATGGTACAGTTCAAACTGTACCGACAGCTGCTTGTGATGGATGTAAAAGTATGTAGTAATGCGATGCTTGTCATATAAACTAAAGCTTAAAGCGGTTCAGAATCCGGGCCTGATTTGGTAAAAAATATTTATGGTATTTTAGAGAAGCATACCATGAAGGACAACAGCTTCTGGTTTTGTGGCAGGATTAACTACTGGAAAGCATGATCAATCGTAGAAAGTAAAAATGCAGAAGATGTAGGCTCAGAAAGGAAGTGTGTTATAAATATGAGCCATTTCCTTCCATAGCTTTGTATGGTATGGGTGTGCATGGGACCAGGTGCCATAGCGTTGTGAAAGGAAGAATCTGGGCAGTCATTTCTTTTCTATCACATGCCTGAGAGTGTGAACTGCACCGAGTTGGTTAATGAGGGCAAGGGCTAAAGTTCTTCTGCCTGCATGTGTTCATTTGGACTGTGTTAATGCACTTCTTCCTTTCCTTTTAGTGTCTATGTCTGTAAATGCCATGCAATGCGACCTTTGCCCCGAAGAAGAGAATGATGCTGTTAATTGCCTGAAATGCACTTTATCAAGATTGATGCGAATCTGTTGTTCTTTGTGAGGATGTAGGATAAGAAAAGATGTAAGAATAATTTTCCTTAACTTGATGTAAGAATAATTTTCCTTAGCTTGAGGTCACTTCAGCTAAGTATCCTCTTCTTCTCTTCTCTTGCTTTAGAAACACCTTTCCTTTTGGTATTGCCCATCTGAGGACAAATCTATGGTTGTACTCCTGGATCACCAGTTCCAGTCAGTCAACAGTACCTTCCTTCTTTTTTGGGGAAACAAAGTTGGAAAGGGTATTCTAAAATCAACCAGATTCTTTCTGTTGTTCCCTATCTGGCTGTTGAAAATTACTTGGGTTCCAAGCTGAACGGAGATGACTAGTAAGCAATTCGATTTCTGAGTGAGTTCTAGGATTTTATTTTCTCTCCATGAATGTTTCTTAGAAAGATAGAGTTCTGCTGCAAAGATCCTGGATTTTTGCAGTTGCTAATACTATTGTGATATTAAGTTGCAAGCAGGTCCAGATGCTGGGTTTATTTGTTTCCTACTAACTGTTTTTGGACATATGTGTGGTCAGAACACCCATCAAGAGAATTAATGTTTAGTATATGTGATGATCAGCCACTTGCAGAGGCTGCAAGTCCTATTTATTCTTGTTTACTGGGGACAATGAAAGACCTAAGCCAAAATAATATTTAACGGCTTACAATAGGAGTGGATGGACTTCAATATTGTGGAAGGTTTGATTGGTCCTCTACAAAACAGTGCATGCTGCTCAGAAAACTCACAGAATATCTAAGGGTTGAATTTACTCAGGGTCCTGATGTGTTGCTGCTTTAAATTCAATATATCTCTGTTAAAGTGCTGTATCAAATTCACACCTGGCTAAGACACTGCAGATTTCAAAATGGAAAAGACTAAAAAATTAAATGGAAATGGAAATACTTTTAACAGTGGATTGTTATTATTTCTGTGTTCTATCAATTACATGGATGCAAACCTGGCATGTTTCTGAGGCACATAAATGAGCTGCACACTTTAAGCATTTGGGGTTACCGAAAAGAAACACGATTGTAGGATACTGTTAAACCCAACAAAACTGGCTAACAAAATAAGTGAAAGAAGTGATATATATTCTGATCCCAGTTTTCAGAAATAGCTCTGTAATCTTCTATTATGGAAACTCAATACCTGCTGTCCCCTGTTTTTTGATAGGAAATAAACTGTCTTACTAAAAATTGTTATCACTCAGCATTTTCGGATAATCTATTTCTTCCCTCAGTGTTGAGGGTAGACCTTTCAATTGTTATATATGCAAGGCAAAAAGCAGGAAAGTTCAGAATACTGCCTATTGCTTTCAACAAATGCTGACTAGATTGAGTCTTGGCTGATCATGTTCAACAGTAAAAGGAAGTGTCCTTACTAAGACTCTTAAATAATCTGCTAAAGTATTCATAACACTATGACAACTTTGCTCCCTCCAGAAGTGTGTTGTGTAGTGCAAATTAACAGTTCCCATCTCTTTCTGCTCAAGGAGGCGCACACGCAGGCACGTGGTTTGGGGGGTTGGTTGTTGCACACAATGGATACTGCAGTCTTGCTGGATTATGCTGGATTATGTTAGGCTGGCAGGCCTTTTGCTTCAGAGAGGTTTTTAGAGCACTGGCAACTTCTCTCTGTAATTTCAGATCAGCTATTGAAGATTTGTCTCCTGCAGAGGAGTCATTTTTCCTTGGAAACCTGGCCTTGGCAGAAAAAAAGCTGCATGGAAAGAGATTTACTCTTAAAGAAGAAAGTATTGCTGTGCCTCGGAAGTATTATTAACTGTGCATGTAACTAAGAACAAGTCATTTTTCAAAGTGCAGCAGAGTATGCTCTTCAACTAGAAAGGATAGGAAAGGGTATGTGTGACAGTAAGAATTTAGTATCGATAAGATATCCAAATATACTTTTAAACTATGAAATTCGGTTTACAAAAGGTGTGTGTACGTCCGCAGTTATTGCCTGCACCATGAGTGTAAACTTTCCAAAGCTGATTTCTCCTGCCCACCAGCTACCTTCCTCAGGTTTAGCTTTGTCTGGTGTCTCAGTTCATCATCTGGACTATTCCAGACACAGAGTAGTTCCGCAGCCCAGGTCAGGGAATGCTTAATGTGCATATTTCTTCCTGCTTTTTTTCCACATAATTTGCAAGTTACTTGTAAGTAGATTTCTGTATAGGACCAAAAAAAGAGATTTTTCTTTTCTAGTAGTCTAATGAGAACATTTTTAGCACATTTCACTAGGATTTTGTCTCTTAGGTGCTTAAAAAACCTGACATTTTTGCCACTAAACATTTCACTGAGTTGCAAGACAGTTTCTAGCATATCTTTGCAGTGTGGTTTGATCTTTCTATAAACATTTCTGTTTTGGTTAAATGGTTCGATAATCAGACCAAATTGAGATTCCAGATATTTTTTTCCCAGTTGTCTTGTTGTCTTTACTAGCCATGACTCTAATTAAAGACAGCTTTTGACACTCAGAAGGAAAAAGAAATCAAACTGGTCTCTACAACACCACACCATTGTGGGACCAGGATCAAATTTTGAACCCACCAGAGAATTGTTACTCTGTCTCAAATGTTTTTCCATCTTTCAAGTCTGTGATATACAATGTTCAGCAAGAAGTATCAACACAGTTTCTGGTAGGAAGAAGATTTTCAGGTCCGAGTTGTGTTTTCTGCTGCATGTCTAATTGGCTGTCTAAACAGGTACATCATACTCTGTATAACACACTGGTGCTTTAATGTTAATATTAGTTTCTGACAGGCTGACTTCTATGTTGCATTCTAAAACATTGCTTATAGTAACACAATATTACACTATCGTTGTATCTAGATATCAAGGCCTAGATCTTGCTGACTAACTCCTTAATTTTTTGTTCCTTTATCAAATAACACACTGTTATTTGACAAATCTGTCATATGATTCAGTTCCACAGAGAAAAGTAAATGTGGCAACAGTCATAAAACCTTGGTAAGTGCATAGCACTGACAGACTGGAGTACTTTACTAACTACACATTTTCAGACCCCTACTTTTACTTCTTTCAAGACAAAGCAAATAAGTGCTGAGATTTTTAGACCCATATCTCCCAGATGCATTCACTAGCCAAGATCCTTCCTGTCTGGAAGGGTGTTCCCAGTAAACGTAGTTTGGCTTGCAGTTGTTGTGACCTGATTCAGAACAGGAAACTTCAGAACATTATCCCCTCTTCTGACAGCATTTGACTATTCTGGAACAGAGACGATCATGAAGTAATCATTAATGACCTCTAATTCTTTACTTGTATGCTATGCAGTCTTAGGTTACTGAGTTATTGCTGTGTTTTTGGTAAATATAGTTTTTATTAAAAAAATGAATAATCAATGTAGAACTGAATCTTAGTTTTCCATTTTTAATTTCAAAGAAAAGCACGATTAGCCATGAGTTAATAGCTAGACGCCCCTCACATGAGTCATAATATCAATACATGAGGCAAGGATGAGAACCAACCACATTTACTAGAAAATATTGAATGGAAAGAGCTTTTGAACAGGATCTTTGGAGAGGTGGCTGACAGCACTAACTGTGATTAAATGAGGCAGGAAAATAAAATCTATATGCATCAATACTGATAAGGTCAGGCTCAGGACTAAGGCCAGTGATTTCATAACCACAATATGTCACTATTCAGAGGGACTTTGACAGACTGGACAAATGATCTGACAGCAATCTCATGAAATTCAGTAAGGGAAGTGTCTAGTTCTGCCTATGGGGAGGAATAACTCCATGCTCCAGCACAGGCTTAGAACCAACCAGGTGAAAAGCTGTTTGAAAGAGAAGGACCTGTAGGTCTTGGGAAGCACCACATTCAAAATTCTATAGAATCAACTGATTTATATGGTGTGTATACTAACATTTGGACATATACAGCTTACCCAGAAAAGGAATAGAGAATAGTTGTTTTGTAACATCTTCTCAGGAACATAAGAATCTGAAAAGAAAGAACAGAAGAATTAGGCCAAATGAAAAGCCTTTTAATGGTCTTTATAGTGTTACTGGTAGATCACAGGAAAATGACTCGTGACTGACAGCTCTCATGAGCAACCCGAGTTCTCATCCTAGCAGGCTGAATGCTTTCAAAGCAGGGAAAGAGATTCAGTTGTCACCAGAGCTGGGTTGGCTGCTGATCTCAGCTCAGCAGCAACTGTGAAGAACTCTGTAGTGTTATTCATAATGCAGTGCCATTTTGGTAGTAAGGTGTCCAAAGCAGAGTAAGACATCTTGATAAGTTTTCAACATCACTTATGGAAATGTTGCAGAAGCATGACACAACTGAAGGCTTCAATATGCTCAAACAGACACAGGTGCTTTAACCAGAATACTTACAGCTCTTCAGACGCTGGAGATCTGCCCAATTGTTTTCATCAGCACCACTTCAATGTTTCAGGGTCAGGGATTTTCAAGAGTTCTGATGATCACTTAATTTGATTTCAGGTCTAGCACAGGACATGAATTATTATGTATCATGTATCAAAAGGTTAATTGCTTTGTTGCTGTAAGGGCTAATTGAAAAATCTACATTGTATCAAGAGTCCAGATATCTCAGTCAACAGATACAGAGTCTTTTATTACACAAGAATAATTACAGATAATTAGCACAACATTTGTTTTGCTAATTGACCTGATGGAAAATATACTTATCTCATTTCCTACTCAATTATCACTCAGTTTTGCTGCTTTCCTCATCCACAAGAAACATAACAATATCTTAACAATAGAAGTCATTCCCTGGTTTTAGAGGCTTTGATGGTACACCCTTAGCTTGTTGACAAAGCCAAGAGAACTCAGTGGAGCAGTTATGTGCACATACATATCTCACCTTTGTATGTTTGTGTAGAACTAGTAAGAACTCAACCACCTTGATTGTTTACATGTTTGTCTGGAATAGAGCAAAGACACAACTAAACAAAGGCTTGGTCTTCAGTTCTGCTCTTCTATCAAGTCATCTTCTATGATGCTGAAAGGTGAAGCAATGTGTACCTTTACTGGGTTTTATAAACATGTGGATGCACACACAAACAAATATATATGTTTGTACACAGAGTAATAAAGGCAGGATTTAAAGAGACAAAATTCATCGTTCATTCATTCTATCTTGGCCCTGTGTTGCTTTGTTTATTCCTTGGTTGCCTCGTGAATACCAAGTTTGAATTAAATCTCTTTCCTTCCCCTGTAACTATCACTCACTTGAGAAGGTAGCCAACAAGAATACTGGTTTTGCTATTTATATTTCCAACTCAGAAGTTGTCCCAGTAAAAATAAAATTGCTTGGCATCGGACAAGAAAACATTGCGTTCACACAAACGGGCAGTGTCACCCTTTCCCTCATTCTCACCAGGGGTCAATGAAATTCAAATAAATATCATGACTCATTCCTTGCTCAAAGTTTCTTTTTTTCAGTAAATCATAGATTGATTTACGGTGCTACGTAGTAAGGAAGGTTGGGAACATAGTGAAATACACATGCAGGTGCACAATGGGAGCTTAATTTAACCAAAGCTTATTTACAAGCATCTCTACAATTTAATGGCTTCACTTTTTTTTTTCCCCCATGGAATTGTATGCTCTTATGTCTATATGTGGTTTTGACACTAGAAGGACTGTAGTCGCTAAATTTTTATACAACCTCGGTGTCCCCTTTTGTCTTTAAAATCAGTATTGATTAGCTGAAAATTAATTGCATACTTAATCCATACTCTGTTTTTCATTTTAATTCAGTCCCTACAATGCCATCGCAGCCTCCTTAGCTTCATCTAGGCTTTATGAGCCTTATTCTCATGGACACACTCAAATACATAGGAGTAGAAGGAAGTTGTGTTTCTATAAGTACACTGCATTTCACTGGGTAAGCAAAGTTGAATAAAGAAAAGGGTGAATACACGTTCCGACACTTCTTTCATACATCAGATGGCTGCTGAAGAATGTGTCATTAGTACATCTTGTACAGGGACATAGAAATGAAAAAAAAAAAAGTAAAAAGAAAATAAACATGCAACCAACCAACAATATTGCTGGAAAGGCTGAGAACCCCAAAAGAATGACTAATTAATTAAAATAAAATCCTTTATTAACTTTACAGGGTTTTCTTCTCAAAAAGCTCTCAAGGCTGAAAGAAACAGAGGAATGGGTGTGGAAACACTGAAAATGTATACTGTTGACTGTAAGGGCTCTAAGGGCCCTAGTGGGTTTTAATTTCCCTGACTAGCCTGACATGAGAGCCCTTTCGAGCCGCTCTCTATTAATAGCCCAGGAGCTCCTCTGAAGCTGAGGCCCAGGCACCTAGTCTTGCCTAGGCTGTACTGCAGGTGGCTGGTCTGCTGTCTCTGACTCCTGGGTGGCATTTGCATCTATGTTGCTTCCAGTCCTGCACCCCAAAATGTACCCAGTCATTGCGTTGGTCTGTCTGGACTCATGGAACTGTCTGCTGCCACCACCCAGGTCCTGCGTGGGGTCCCCCCTGGCTTCATCTCTTTATGGACCTCTGTTCTCACTTCTTCCTTGCAGATGACTGTGCTGAAATTCATTTTAAGCCTCTCCATCTCCTTGGAAAACATCTCCCAAATGTCCCCTGTATTCTTCAGTGTCACACTGAAAGCTGAATGGTGAAATAAGGTTAGGTAGAGGATACGATGGGCATCTGGAATTTCCAGTGGAATCAATCAGAGTTATGCTGTAGAAAAGAAAGAATATATTTAAACTTTAGTCATTGAAAATCATGCTCTGTGATAACACACTGGAGTTCTGATGTATGTAATGAAATCTGCATTAACAAAGCAGTAGGAAACTTTTAACTTAACAAGCTTATCCCTTGAGGGAAGGAACATGGATGTTTGGCTATACATCCTATTTCCTTGTGCTCTGTATTTCTTCTTTATGAAGAGCGAGGTCTTGGCCTTGATTGTACCTCTGAACTCCTGAAGTTGGGCGAAGACCAGCTGTTCAAACAAAGCAGAGATGATGTCAACCACTGGCACATAGAAGGAAATAATAAGCAAAGAATTCTAAGCATGAAGGTACACTTTGAGCTTTGACATTTTTATAAGGAAAATAAATGCGCAGGACATCCTAAAATCCTTCCTATTAAAAGAATCTTGGTAAGAAATTAAACACAGTGATAGAAATGTTTGACTAGTTTTTTATTTTCAAATGAGGTTACCATAACACTTGATTAATGCTGTTTGAGTCATAGTGCAATTGCAGTACATATACAAACTGTTCTAAGATTTATTGTGCAGTTAAAAAGTCTCATTAGAGAGATGTGTGGATAGTCAGTGCCATATGAGTCTCCTGTTAGCTCCAGGCTAGCTTGAAAATCCTAGTCTGTACTTTTTTTTTGAAAACTGGAAATTCAAATACTTGCTTCTGACAGAATTTGGGACAGTAAGGTATTAAAGGTCAATATAACATTGTATTTTGACTTAAGGAAAGGGCATTTTAATGCTCATTAAAATAGAAAAAGAGAAAAAATCTTTTAAGTTACTGATTTTTAATACCTATTGCTGTTCAATTATGGGATTTATGAAGTAGAAATTTTGTGTTCTTTTCTGAAATATTTCAAAGTATTTCAGTGCAAACTTACTATCAGAATTTTGGATATATCTTCCTCCATATTTCTTGGGAATTAAAGGGAGATATTCTGTGTCAATATGGATTCTGGTTTAAATGCTTTAATCTAAATCTTGCCACAGGGCTAAGGCCAAATTCAGATCACTTATTAAATAAATGAATTGGAAGTAATTGTTTGAAGTAATATTGGTTTCTCCATGACTCATCTTTTACAGGAGGATGTAGATTTCTACATCTTTTGAAGCAGAGCTTGTTGGCAATTTATTGATGTTATGGTGGATACCACGTCACCTTCTTATCCCCACACCTACTATGACAAACCTTCTTCAGTGTCAGATGGCTGCTCATCTTCAAGGAAATCTGATCATCTGCAGCCCTCACAGACCAGTGTGTAACAAAGACTTGCGACATCCATTTCCTATAGAGCAATCACTCAAGTTTAGACCCAGGCGTCTTGCAGCTTGGTATAACTTTCTGTACTTTATTATATGCTGAGAGCAGAGAACATCAGATATACAAGACAGTGAGTTACACATTTTGAGTAAGGGGTCCTCAGTTCAGTTAGTTTGTAAGTCCCCTAGTAACTGTCAAAACTGTTATTGAGGAAAAAACCTAAATATTCAGTTAACATGCCAAGGAGTGTTGCGTCTGATCAGAATCGACAGTAAAAAAACCAAAACCAAACCTTTTCGAGCTGGTTTTAAAAACCCAAAGAAACAAAAATTGAAATAATTGAAATAATTTCTAAAGTAGAAATTATTTTTTAGGAACACATTTTTGGCCTGGTCACACATGAGAAAAAAGGATTATGTAAGGAAAACATCTGTTTCCTCTTCCTGAACCAAACTAACGATACTAGTTAAATTTGTTAGATGAGTGGTGCTCACAAAGACAGTTCCAGTCCTAAAAGTTTCTTGAAAATAAGAAACCACATAGAGAACAATAAAAAGTGAAATATGCTATGGGCTATGGATATTGCAGCGTTCACCTGTCTTCTAAATACAGGAAAAATTTGGACTGGACTTCAAGCATTCTTGGCTACCAGCATCAACCTTGCATTAGTAGGGCAACTAGGTTTTATTTTCTTTTCTTTTATGTATTTTAGCCTGAATTTCCAGGCTTTGCTTTGCCTACAAGTAGATTTAATTTCTGAAAAAAAAATGCCTGGGTACTTTCACATCTATGATAGAAGACATTTCCTATGAACACTTCTCTGTCATTTTTTCCTCTCTTTCTTTTACCGTGTCTATTAGAGTAGAAAAAGTGGTCTGCAGAGAGAGAAAATTTGGTGAAGTGCAGGGGTCGGGGAAGTTTAACTTAGAGGCATTGAGTGGAGGAAGAAAACGACACAAAGCTAATCTCCACCTTTTCAAAGAAAATCATTTCTCCAAGTTCACTCTCATCCTTTCTTCTCTGAAACTTTGGAACCCTATATGCTGCTTTCTCCAAAAGCTTCCTCTGATGCTTCCAAGCTGAATATAAACCAAATGTTGTGTTACATCTACGTGACAGATGGTGCCTGCTGTTGTCAACCGTAGAGAGCAGTTTGTGCAGGCCTGGTATCAGGGCCGTTCTGTGAAATATTAACCTCTTCAGACCTGAAAGCCACTGATAAGCAGGCATCCTCTTGAAATTAGAGCAGAAGTTGAGGTGTGTGTGTCGGAGCTGGGTACAATATCCACCCCACAACTTTGCTGATGTTTACAACTGAATTGATTACATCATAACTAAAGGAGAAAACCACATCACTTATTCTTGGAACTAGTGTTTCAGTTTCCTGAAGAATAATCGAACAAGATGCATTTCTTATTCTCTCTATTAGCTTTATGTATGTGTCACAGCCAACTATAAAGTGGTTGTTAAAACACAAAGTCACAAACCTGTGAACCTAATGACAGTGTATAAAGTCTCTGGTGTGCTTATCTGCTGCCACAAGCATTTTTCTCAAAGTTTGTTTATGTATTCCCTCTGATTTTGTCTGTAGAGTTAATACACATGAAATGTTTCAAGGAAATAACAATACACTGTATGCTTTTCTTCTTTTTTTTCCTTTTTGTTTCATTGAAAATGGATTTAGGAACTTTTCTGCTTTGAAATTGTAATTAAAACAGTTTTCTTTAAATGGTATAAATCTAAATCCTGAAGTAATTTTTTTATTAAGTAAACAGTAAAATTAACTAAAGTATATAACCTAAGAGAAATAATCCATGTTTCTCTTGTGTGTCTTTCCCTGAGCCACACACACCACATTCCCCCATTTACCACTGTCACAGTTTAGCCCCAGGCTGGCGTGATCAGCAGCTAAACACGAACAGTTGTTGATCCAGTTGCTGCCATCCCCCCTACATGCAGGGAAAAGGGAAAAGGAAATGAGAGAAAGAGACTTCTGGTTCTGAAACTACAACAGCTTAATGAAACATTAATAATATTAATAATGAAATAAGAAAATAATAAAATATGTACAAATATATGAAACTGAATCTTCCTCAATGACTACGTCACCATTGATTCTACAGAGCAGGCATGGGGAAATGTCCCAGGCTTGACTCAGCAGCAGATGGGAGCTGGACTTAGGAAGTGGATTCAGGAATGCATAGATCCAAGAAGAGGAGCAAGAAAACAGATAAGGTCCCTGTTGAACGCTGGCCCTCAAAGAAGAGAACTTTACTCTTGTTATCTCTCAGTTTTATGTCCAGTATTATGTATATGGAATGGAATACTTGGTTGGTCGGTTTTGATTGATCTGTCCGGTCTTCTCCTCTCTGCAGGTTCAATACTCTTTTGATCCTTTCACTTAANGAGTTAATACACATGAAATGTTTCAAGGAAATAACAATACACTGTATGCTTTTCTTCTTTTTTTTCCTTTTTGTTTCATTGAAAATGGATTTAGGAACTTTTCTGCTTTGAAATTGTAATTAAAACAGTTTTCTTTAAATGGTATAAATCTAAATCCTGAAGTAATTTTTTTATTAAGTAAACAGTAAAATTAACTAAAGTATATAACCTAAGAGAAATAATCCATGTTTCTCTTGTGTGTCTTTCCCTGAGCCACACACACCACATTCCCCCATTTACCACTGTCACAGTTTAGCCCCAGGCTGGCGTGATCAGCAGCTAAACACGAACAGTTGTTGATCCAGTTGCTGCCATCCCCCCTACATGCACTACTTCCAGAGACAGCCACTGTCTGAAAAACATACAGTTAATTTTCAGAAAATAAAATTACTTGCATGAGGCTTAGCTGAAAAATTAGAATCCTCATTCTACTTTAGCTGAAACGAGAACAAATTTTCATTTTGTTATTAGTATGGTTCATCTTTAAACTTTTTTTCCAACCTGTGATTAGATTTAGGTGAGAAAGTATTTGCATGTTAATATCAAGAGAAGTCAGCAGTGTCCTGGTTAGTTATTTTTTATTACTGCACTAGCAGTACTCTAGAACAAATAATCCATGAAATATATTTGTACATAAAATGTGTTATCTTTCAGTCTTGCACACATGAACCCTATTTTAAAATTAGCTCTAATATGAACTTTCAAATGTGGCTAATTTTTAGAAATCATGAAGCTTATGGAATACCCTGTTAAGTTCTTCCACTAGGCAAAATATAATATTTGAGAAAGAAATCAATAGTCATGGCTGAGTTATCTAATAAAACAGTCTTATGTGGATGCCTTTCATTAAAAGATTATATTTCTGTTTAGTTCTGAAACAGAAAAACGGAGGAGTGTCATTGTCCTGATTCAGGAAGAAATTAAATCCTGAAGACTTAAAATGCCTTAAGGAAGTTTTATCTTTTGCTTTTATGGGTCTAACAGCTGTACGAGAGTCTAATCAGCTTCTTCATTAAGAAAGAGGGTATTTAACGTTGCAGATGGAATTTTCTTTCCTATATCTCATCTAGAACTTTTGTTAATCAGAAGCTGAGAACTGAATTGCACCCTAAAAGGTCTTAACTAATGTAGAAAGCTTAAAAATAAGAGTAAAAATTGGCCAAACAGTTGTTATGAAGTGAATATTACCTTGATACAAGCAATAATAGCTGCAATTATGGAAAAGTGAAAATCAAAACAGCTTAATTTCTTGCTTTTGAAAGGTAAACTATTGAGAAATGCTACAGAGGACTATGACAGATATTTAGATTTAGTGTTTACTGTACAAAAGCAAGACTACATACTACACAGCAGTGTTCTACATGTCTTTTACATATTGTTGGAAAAGAGGATTTGTACTTCAATTGAAACACTTCAATAGTCAAATTTCATAAATCATAAGAATATATGAAGTACTTCTTAAAAGTGAGGAGAACTTACTGTTCTATAATTGACATTTTTAACCAAAACCAAACAGTGGATTCTCAGTTTGTGAATTTTTTCCTGCCTATAGTGAAGGGCATTCATCTGATTCCTATAAACATTTTGAATACCAAAATATTGTCCAATAGAAAAGAGGCAAACCTAGGCCAGGTGAAATAATTAAAAATAACTGGATATCTGCAGACTTTGTGACAGATGTGACTTGGATGTGACTGGTCATATCTAAAGGTC
Organism: Geococcyx californianus; assembly: GCA_013389885.1. Taxonomy (NCBI): domain Eukaryota; kingdom Metazoa; phylum Chordata; class Aves; order Cuculiformes; family Neomorphidae; genus Geococcyx; species Geococcyx californianus. Next base: position 287,530 of record VWPV01028386.1, on the reverse strand, counting down.
TTTAATACCAAAAAAGGGACCAAGTATTTTTCGAGTTGGCAGGTCCCCTTGTTTCCAGATCTCAGGAATAATCTGCACTACAAAGTAACTTCACAATACTCATTGCAATAAACCAGAGCTCTGGAAATTTTCTCATACCAGTACTCAGTGGCCTTGCCTGGTAATGACCAGTGCTAGTGTATAGTATGAGATTCATGTGTTAACATTTTCAAAGGAATTTCCCAGCCTGCCTTCCTGGTATTTACCATAGTGTCGTGGAGTGGGGCACTGAGAAGGAGGGGGTGGGAGAAAGAGCATTCTACAATTTCCTTCCAGCACATTTACAGCTATTTTTTCAAGCTCAGCATGTGTGTTTTGGAGGCAGGGGAAGGCCAGGGCACTCGGATTGTTGTCTTAAGTGAAATTCCAATCAGTCTAAAAGCTGACTCTCTAGACAGCCGTTAAATTCCAGGTGTGCCGGACTGAAATGTGCAACGTGGTCAAAAAAGGAAAGCCAGGTTGTCAATGTGCAGCCTTGGAATGTTTCTCAATATGAGAAGGACAAAGGGAAATATCTATGTAAACCTATTTTGATGTACATACATAAAATTAAAAAAGGAATTCTTTTGGCCAAAGCAGTTTAAAATCTAAAATACCTACTGTATTTAAGTTAACATGCATCTGTAGACCTTTATGCAGCAGAATCTGACACTTACAGGAATTTCACCTATAAAATCCCTGCAAAGAAATACCATGCTTGCCACTACCCAACAAGACCATGCTTGCCAACACCCAACAAGAGAAACATTCACTGAAAGGGTGGTCAGGCATTGGCATGGCTGCCCAGGGAGGTGGTTGAGTCGCCGTCCCTGGAGGTAGATGAGTTTCTTAGCGACATGGTTTAGTAAGGGGACAGGTGTGGCTGGACTCCATGATCTGAGAGATTTTTTCCAACCAGATGATTCTATGATTAATTTAGAACTGATTTAATTTCCTGGCTTTGTTTGCTAGTCTTAAATTTTAGTTATTCTGAAATTATATTCATTTCTGAGAACACAATGAGAATTCTTGAATGTGTTTAGCATTGCATAGTAAGTGGGCCGGAGAGGCTTACATTGAGTACAAACTCATTCTCAAAATGCTTATGTGCTTTCAAAAGAACAAAGAGATGCATTAAGAGTATTTAAGCTTTTATTTATTAAGAGTATTTTTCCCAGCCTAGGACAACATTATTAATCTGAGACCTTGAGCTCAGCCTTGAGATCTCCTGCAGCAACACAGCTGGCCTGCTGCTGAAGATAAGAACAGTTTCACTGAGATAATACTCATTACAGGACATCTTTCCCTTGTTTTTGTTTGTCATTCTGTTACAAATCGTTGCATTTCCTCAATACATGTGTTATTTCAAATATTTGTCAGAAGAATTCTGATTCTTGGCTTATTGCCATATGGGATTTTTGTCTGCTACCTGATTAAAAGTCATAAACCAAGCAGCTTGGTTCAATTTGCCTATTAGATGGACTGTCTATAATCGGCATAAGACTTACAGGAATCTGAGAGGAATTTCTTCAAAACTTAACACAAACATTGCTGAGAGTAAGCACATTCCAAATGATGATGAGACTAGAGACACTGCTTTTTATCTAGGAGTGTATGTGTCATGTCTACAAGTATAAGTGAAGCTATCTTGACAAAATCACAATAAAATGAAGATTACTTCCTTTTTTCAAATGAGGAAACTGAGGTAAATTCCATGACCTGTACAATTTCATGCAGGACACATGCAGCAGAGACAAGAACTGAACCAGAAACTGAGTTTCAGACAAGTGCCTTAGTCACAAGCACATCCATAATCAGAAAAGTCTGTTTTAGATATACTTTGTATTTGTTTCTCTCCTTCCCATCAGTCTGCTTGTCATCAAAAATGAAACAAGGAAGGAACAGAATGTAAAAGAAAATACTGAAGTAGACTTTTTACAGTAAATTTGGATTTCCTTAATCTGTAATAGATAAAACAGTTTAACTTGGCTTATTAGAGGAATGAAACGGTGCATTAAAATGAACTGATTCTAACGTACAGGGTAGTAAGTGGGTGTTTTGGTGCACTCTTGCCAGTTCTCATGTATTTTGGATGGAAAATGATGTCAATACAAGGTGTTCATAGATATTTTTTTTTTTTTATTTCATGTCAGCCAAATGACACAGTAGATTTCCCCCACTACCCTACGGTTGACTGATCTTTTCCCGCAATCAGGAAAAATATAACTTTTCTGTCAGATTTTTAAGCAAGCATACATAAGGTTCATATTTACTTTGTTAGCTACACACATTATAAATTAAAATGAATATTCACAGTCTATGTGATAACTGTTAGAAAAAGCTTTTGTGATGGTCTTTTTGTGTTTCCTACCCAGACAGAAGTTTGGGAAGGCATATTATCCAACCAGGAAATACATTTTTAAAAGTTAGAACTGAAGACTTGATTTCTAATAAGCAAGTAGCAGCCAGATATATCATTTTGAGGTAAAATATTTATAATCCCTTGATAATATTCAACCAAAGCTTAGCCAAATGGAAAATTTTTATTTGGTTCGAACACTGAACTGATGAGACACTGTTTCCAGAACAAAATCTGTAAATAACAGATTCTCTGACCTTTTCTTGGGATTCAAATAATTTGCATCTAAACCCATACTCTGTGGTCATACTGTGGTTTCAAAGTATTGCATACGTCAAAAAGTGGAAGAGATGATCACAGAGGAACTTCGCAATAACAGTTCCTGGAAGTGAAAGACAGAGTCTCCTTTCTGTCTCTCATCCTTAATCACTGACAGCTGGGCAGTGGGGATGTGCAGTCTCCTTTCTGGAATACTAAACCCTCAGGTCGAGGTCAGTGTTGACCAGTAATTGGAGACAGGAGGCCAAGCTCACACTTTGGCTCTACTTGTTGCTGAATTAGTGACCTTGAGGAAGTGCTTCCATTCTGCTTAAATATAGTTTTCTTTATGTATCTTGTGTTTTCAGCTTGTGTTATGAGATTTATGGGATGACTCTTTGGACCAATCCTAAATAATAGGTCTGAAGGTCTGCAAGAATTTTTAACAGGAAATAATGGCCATATGAATTAGGATTCCCCTTTTACAGATCACATGGCAGAAACACAGAGTTTATATTTACTTATTGAAAGCACGTCAGAGGTTGCCTTATGAGGTAGAAATTCAATACAGATCCCCATGACCCTGTCTATTTCCTTAGAGAAAATCTTTGAAAAAGAACTATTGCTTTTGTCTCTCATCTGTTCATCTTCTCTTATTTGACACCTGTGACATTTATTTCCCAATTAGTTGGTCCTTTTCAGTCTCGACAACACTTTAGTAGTTTAGTGGGGGGCAGGTGACAGGGGATGTCACTTCACTTATCTGTTTATCTTACAGCTTTGAGGTACAATTCTTCCTGTATGCAACAGTAGGAATGGAGAGTGGATAGATCCTACGCAGAGAAGAAACTTAAACGTGTGATAATAATGCATTTCAGTTTTACTATTTGAACTAATTTTTTTGCTTTTCTTTTCAAATTTGTAATGTGAATGAACCCAAACCATGTAAAGACTTGAAACAGAGAAAGGTTTAGGGGAAAAGGTAATATGCACAATATGTGAGAGAGTACATGAATGTAAGAGAAGGATGAGACAGAGACGTTGCTCTGGTCTGTCACAGAGATGAGATCCATTCCTGAAAGAGGGCAACAGTCACTTCTTTTTACGTAGTTGTGTCTAAACAAGTTCTGTGAGTAAACAAGCACAAGTTCAAATCCACAAGGCAAAAGGAGTAGGTCAAAAGTTTCACTTCTCTTACAAAACTCTATTAAGTAAAAGTAAACAGACTTGTAAACAAAGATAGAAGGTAATCTTCCAAAATCAAGATCAAAGAATTCTGATGCAGAAGCAATGACTTAAGAAGTAGAATACTGAAAAATCTGCCAGTGTTTGACATCCTGTCCATTTATCAGCTGGTAATCTGAGATATTTTTCCACTGTTTTTCACTTCAAGAACTACATGTCTTCGGCTGGAAACAAACATTTTTTGTTGTATTTAGAAGAAGAACCTTTTGTTTGTACAAACAACCTTGATTTCTTCATGCATTTCTAGAAAACGCTAGGCAACTGTTTTGAAAAATTTGGTTAACTAGATTACTGACCCTCATCCATTTTTTCAAGACACAGTGGAAAAGTAGTTAGTCCTTTTTATTTCCCCACAATAAATCTACTGTCATTTCTAAATGGTAGATCCCATGGCCCTCTGCTTCTCAAGTCTGTTGTTTGTCAACACTTTTGCATCCAAGTCAAATTGACTGGAAAAGAGGAAACAAAGCTCCCATTTTTAAAAGATAGAAACAAAGAATATCTGGGGAACTACAGAACAGTCAGCCTCACCTCTGTGCTCGCCAAGATCATGGAACAGATCCTCCAAAAAACTATACTGGGGCATATGGAAAATAAGGAAGTGACTGATGAGAGCCAACATAGCTTCATTAGGGGTAAATAGAGCCTCATGAATGAGGTGGCTTTCTAAGATGGGGCTACAGCATTGGTGGACAAGGGAAGAATAACTGACATCAGTACTGTCCCACACAATATTCTCATTTCTGAATTGGAGAGACATACATTTGAGTAGATGTGGAACTGGATGGATGGTTGCACTCAAAGAGTTGTGGTCGATGTCCAAGTGGGGACTGGTAACAAGTGATGTGCCACAGGGTTCGGTATTGGGACCAGTTCTGTTTAACATCTTTGTCACAGACATGGACAGTGGGATTGACAACAACTTTGCAGATGACATCAAGCTGTGCGGTGCAATCATCAAGGTGGAGGGAAGGGATGCCATCCAGAGGGACCCTGACAGGCTTGAGAGGTGAGCCTGTGCTAACCCCATGAAGTTCAACAAGGCCAAGGGTAAAGTCCTACGCCTGCGGTTGGGGCAATCCCAAGCACAAATGCAGGCTGAGCAGAGAGTGGGTTGAGAGGAGCCCTGAAGAGAAGGACTTGGTGTAGGAGAAGCTCAATACAAGCCAGCAATGTGTGCCTGCAGCCCAGAAAGCCAATCATACCCTGGGCTGCATAAAAAGAAGTGTGACCAGCAGGTTGAGATGATTATCCCCCTCTACTCTGCTCTCTGAGACACACCTAGTGTGCTGTGTTCAGGTCTGGAGTCCTCAGCGCAGAAAGGGCATGAATCTATTGGAGTGGTTCCAGAGAAGGCCACAAAGATGATCAAAGGGCTGGAGCACCATACAAGGACAGGCTGAGAGAGTCAGGCTTGTTTAGCCTAGAATGGAGAGGGCTCTGGGGAGACCATATAGCAGCCTTCTAGTACTTAAATTGTGCCTACAGGAAAGATGGGGAGAGACTATCAGGGATTGTAGTGATAGGACTATGTGTAACAGTTTTAAGCAGAAAGAGGGGAGATTCCGCTTAGATATTAGGAAGAACTTTTTTCCTATGTGAGAGTGGCACTGGCACAGGTTGCCCAGAGAAGTTGTAGAAGCTTCATTCCTGGAAATGTTCGAGGCCAGGCTGGATGAGGCTTTGAGCAATCCAGTGGAATGTGTTCCTGCCCATAGTAGAANGTTGAGATGATTATCCCCCTCTACTCTGCTCTCTGAGACACACCTAGTGTGCTGTGTTCAGGTCTGGAGTCCTCAGCGCAGAAAGGGCATGAATCTATTGGAGTGGTTCCAGAGAAGGCCACAAAGATGATCAAAGGGCTGGAGCACCATACAAGGACAGGCTGAGAGAGTCAGGCTTGTTTAGCCTAGAATGGAGAGGGCTCTGGGGAGACCATATAGCAGCCTTCTAGTACTTAAATTGTGCCTACAGGAAAGATGGGGAGAGACTATCAGGGATTGTAGTGATAGGACTATGTGTAACAGTTTTAAGCAGAAAGAGGGGAGATTCCGCTTAGATATTAGGAAGAACTTTTTTCCTATGTGAGAGTGGCACTGGCACAGGTTGCCCAGAGAAGTTGTAGAAGCTTCATTCCTGGAAATGTTCGAGGCCAGGCTGGATGAGGCTTTGAGCAATCCAGTGGAATGTGTTCCTGCCCATAGTAGAAGGTTTGGAACTAGATGATTTTTAAGGTTCCTTTCCAATTGGAATCATTCTATGATTCTCTGATACAAACAGTACAAAGTCTTATCATTTTCTAAGTGTTTTCTTCTTATTAAACATTGTCACATAATTCATAACAGGAGCTTTCAAGAACAGAGTATTCTTATAAGAACTTTGAAAATATTTCTTGTAGGTCAAAATGGTGGGGTTTTTCCAGATTGTAATGGACTTAGACACCTAAGTTCTCTTTACTTTGTTTTCTAACTGTAGATCTCTTACTGAAATGCAGAAGAATTAGGATGAACGGTAAACTGCTCTCCTGCAGTTCAATTCCTGAATCACAATACATTTTATTGTTACCAGTATTGAAAAAAATGCCAGTATAGTATATCTCTCTTATTTGTCTTTTAGTGTCAATAACAAGACAGTTTAGTGGAGTGCATTGGCATTACACTTGGACTCAGGATTGGTTACTATTTCTGACTCAGTGTGGATTTAGAGTGTGAAGACAGTTAAGTCACTTCATCTGCTTCACTTCTACCTCCCACTGCATGTGTCTTATATTTTTGAATTATAAAGTCCCTGGGACGTAAATAGTTTCTTACTAGTTCTCTGGACCGTAGCACCCTGTACTCACATTTCAACTGGAACTCTCCTATCTTTATCGAGGTTCAAGTAGCGATGCCAGCACAGTTTTTGTTTGCTGTTCCACAGGAGCATGATTGTGATTGTTTATACACAATTACTTTGATTACATCCACAGATCGTTAGGAAATCCCCTTATCTGCCTGAACCTAGACATTTATCTCTCTCCGTAAAAAGGAGATTCATTCCTCTCTGGTGAACATATAATAGCTCTGCAGAGAAGTTGCTGTTTCTGCTCTTCAGAGTGTGCACAAATTTGTTGTGAACCCTACAGCTTCCTGTGCTTTCAGCTGCCTTTCTTAATGTTTTGTGTTTACTTGGTGAGGACCATCAAGAAAACAGTGAAGAGGTGTGTACTGGCCTTCTGATTTGATCACGGGCACTCCAATTTCAGTTTGACCTCAGCTTCTTTCAAATCGCTTTGCAAAATAATGCTGGAAATTGGAAAAACAGATAAAGGATGGTGCTCCGTATTTGTCCACTGGAATTCTATACTGTTTGCTGGTACTAATCTTTTGTTTGATGATGATATTTAGTGTGAACTTGTGCAACGTTATGTTCCATGTAAAAGCATTAGTTCATTCTGTGTAACGTATTCCGTCCTCGAAATTGTGCATACTGTTTTGTCAGTGGTCTTTTGTTGGCATTTTTGGAGTTTAAAAAACTCTCTTAAAGTCACCTAGAATGAATAATGGGAAGGCCACTTCTGTGGGGAGCATTGGCTTGGTTGGCTGAAGAGAGGTCTATAAACAAGTAAGTTCAGGTAATTAATTAGAGCAAAACCAGTTTGGTGCAGACAACGCTATCTTGTTTCTTCGTAGATGGGCCTACCAAAAGGCTTTAGATTTCTCCTAAGCGCCTTGGGTTCAAAATATTTTATCTGAATACAATATGCTTACTGATGCAGAAAACCACTAATAATGTGACCTAGGAAGATTTCACATTGAGAGTCTTTCCTTTTCTTCTTCTTGGAGAATTGCATGGAAAGCTTGATGTAATACTATAAGCTCTGGGTCACCAAAAGGTGCAGAAGATTTTTGTCCTTTGCTATTCTTACCTTTTTATTCCAGTTTTGATTGATATTTTTTTTGAACATTATGAAAAATAACATCAAATGAGAGGAGAGAGGGAGTGGTCCAAAATATTTTCATGCCATTGGAAAATAATTTCCTACTTGTATCCAGGCAGGATGTAGATTTCTCATAGGTTCCTTTGCTGCATCCATTAATAACAAGATTAAAAAAACTGCAGGGAAGGTTTTGTTTATCTTATTTCCTCCACCTGTGCTGAACGGCCACACTCCATAATACTGAACAAACCAGGAAAGATATTGCTGGAAAAGTGGTGTAATCTTATATACACCTCATTATGGGACAAGTTAAGATACTAGACTTCAAATCACTTTAAAGCATAGGGGGAAAATAAACTTTCTCTTATGGATTGGAAATTGCATGAAATTTAGATTTCTGTGCAGGGTTCCCCACCCCTCCACCCCCATAATTGCTTCTCCATTTCCTTTTCTTAAAATCCCAGATGAAACTTCTAAATCCAAGTTAGTTTGAAGCCACTGAACTCTTGTAAGATTTACTCTAGCAGCTTCTTTGCACTGAACACACAAGTCTGAGGCAAGAATGACTGTAGACTAGAATGTACTGTAGGTTTACGCCAGAAGCTTTGAACTTAGGTACAAGTGAATCACTTCCAAGTAATCTGGCCCACACAATGGAATATTTCCTGTCTGAATGAATTACACTCTGCCTGGGTGGGCTTGTGAATGGTGAGAAAAAAACAAAGATGAAAAAATCACTGCTCTACTTAAACTAGGGAGGCGACCCCGTGAGGATGTCTGAAATTCTAAGGATTGCTATAAATGCACTGATCAAAGCGTATCTGAAAGGATGCAATGTATTTTGCTTTAACAACCAACCTTGTTGTCTTCTATATTGTACCAAGTATATCATACCATTTTGCCTTCTCCTCTCAGTGTCTACATGGTAAATTGAAAAGAAAGACAAAAATATACAGTTTAAAGGTTTTACTATTCAAGTATGTCATTTGATCATCTGCAACCATTGGGTGGAGTTTGGGGAGAGGGACCAAAAACTTATGGAGGCCCAAAGTCTTCACATTTCTGGACCTAGGGTAATTGCCATTTGATGAGAGTTAGAAAGAAGTTTCCCTGGACTCAGTTCTCTAGGTTTCAATCCCAGTTTGGTGTGTGATATTAGGCCTTAACTAGCCACTGTGTCTGACAGGGCAACCTCTTGCTTTAGAACATCTTCAAACTGCTCTGTCATACAACCTGGAACTTTCCATGTAGGAAGAACTACGTAAGAAGTAACTCAGCCCATGGGGTAGACTTCTGGAGTTATGACTGCAGGAGGAAAAGCTTTGTTTTGTATAAACAGAAATGTGTCTTCCTTAGTGCTTAATGTGAATTACTTTTCATGACTGTTTGGTCTGGTGACAAACTTTTGTGGCCACAGCAAGATTAGGTCATTCCTTACACTGAGCAATCTAATGATGGGCAATCATCATACCCTACAGCACACATATAAGCACTCAGAAGACTCTGTATCTCAGTCAGACAGCTGTTCTATTACCTTCCTGAAATAACTACCTCCTCCTTCCCAAAAGAGCCAGATATGTTTTGAATCACCTTCCAACACTGAGGACCAGACTCTAAAGCCAGTCATCATTGAGACAACAGGAACATGCAGTGGAGAGTTCCATTGCACCGTTGTATCCAAGGGAATAGGTTGAAGTTAATTTGTTTAATCTCTGTAAACCAAGTGTACAGATGAGCTCATGATGTCCTTGAGGAATCTGGCTTGTGGGCCCCAAGACTCCAAGCCATAATGTTATCCTTAGCCATTTATTATTTTTGAGCTAAAGTTTAATGTAACTGAATAGTTTTTTCCAAGATTAACAAAAATCAATCCTCATAGAATTTCATTAAACTCACTGGAGTTGCATCAAGCATGACTTTGGCCCATTATATGTTTTTTTCTGAAGATGTGAATCATCTGTAACACAACTTCACTGCTTCAACATTTTGGACAACAGATCGATGCAATTCCATTCTGCAAAACCTCAGAAGACATCCTCAAAAATTTCCATGACATTTTTCAAACCCACTTAAATATCTTGTAATTATTTAGGATGAAGTGTCAGTTGACAGAACTTATATAGCAAATTCATAAATACCTGATTTTGAGGCATCACTTAGCTCTGAAGTTTCTGGCAGTAGTTTACCTTTGAAATAGGGAGTCTGTTTCTCCTAGGTCTTACTACCTTGACTTTAGACAGATCCTCTGCCTAAATCATTCTCCTTCTGTCCAATTTTGGTACAGAATGTGATCCACACTATGAATAGAACCTTATTTAGGTTTTAGGCTCCTAGAAGAAATGGGCTGCAGTTAAAATGTAAAATGTCGTGCCATCATGTAAATTCCATTTTCTGGTGACAGAAATCTGCAATACTTTTGTTTTAATTCTTCAATCAGATTTTCTAAGTCTAACCAAATTTAATTTTCCTTATAGCTATGTCAAAATGCTTGAATTTAGCTTTCACTGACAGTGACCTCATAGTCAGGTTTTATTATACATGGGAATATATATTATAAGGTGATTGTGTTTATTGTAAATATTTAATTATCACCTAAACTAAAATTGCTTGCATTACATTTGGAAATTTGGAAATTAACTAGGGATATAACATAGTCCTTGATTTTCTGCAGGGGTTGTGCCCAGTTTAAGCCTTTCAGCACTAATTCTGAGCTAAAGTTGGAAGGACCCACCAAAATCTTAAGGAATTTCTTTTAGTAATGCAGAAATGTATGACTGTTCATTATAATTCCCCTCAAATAAAGATGCAACATATTTAATACAAATACATGTACTATTCTCTACTTTTGAGTCTAGGAACTGAAATTTATCACATTATCTGACAAGTTGGCCACATTAGTCAATTTCAGTATTTTTTAATTGTAAAATTAAGATTATTCTTTCAAAATTTAGTTGTTGAATTTGTGTATATTTTTCTAACAAGAGAAGCATTTTTAAAATATCCACCCTCATCTGAACCAAAAAACCTCACAGATTTGATAGTAATAAAACTAATTCAAGTCTGTATTCTGACAAGCAGGTACTATCCTATTGTTAGTTTATCGAAGAAAACACTCTTTTTTATTGTTATTTAAATATTTCCCTGAGGTATCTTTTAATATCCATTATATGATGAGATTCCCATTGAACAACATGCATTTATCTACACACATTTTCCTAGTCTCTTGAATTTCTGTTTTGCTGAATTTTAGCAGAAGTGTCTCTCAATTTCTGCCTTGGAAGAACGCTCTTAACAAACTATAATAATAATAATTTGGACATTAATTTGTCAACCTTATCCATGACCCATGGTAACATTTCATATATTGTGCATAGATTATAGGATAAAGGGCTTTTTTTATAAGCAGTTCACTTTTACCAGCTGTCATTCTGCCTCATTCACTGTAAGAAACATAGTCCAAGATGTATATTCAGAAATATAGTTGCAGAGAATGAGTAAACCAGTTTTTATTAAGTTTAGCCTGCCTGACTTTAAGATTAGATGTGTACTTTATTGTTATTAGAAACGTTATTGATATGATTTATTATAATTACAAATAGTATATTAGGGATGCAAGTCAAAGATTCGGAAGTCATTAATTACAAGATTAATGCATGAGCCTGTTTCACCTTTCTTTCCTTTTCATTTTTAACTTTCTAATTTCATCTCCATTCTCTCAGTATCCTTCTAGCAAAATAAACTCCAGTGTCTCCTTGGATCCTTCGCTTTCCACTCCTTTTAATAAGTTGTCTAGGAACCAACAAGAAAGCATCTGCAGCAGAGGACGTGCATTCCCGCTTGTGCTCTCAATTTGTGTATCTGACTCTGGTGTTAGCGTCTCACAGAGTTTGGGGTCAATTACAAGATATTCAATGAAAGAATACTTAGACAATGTGTCAAACAGACCAGCAAGCTTTTAGTAACTTATCTGAAAACAGGTATTTCCTAGGTTTAAAATGTACCAGCACCTGGAATAGATTTTTATAAGAACAATAGTAAGCATATACGGTGGTGGTCAGACTGGTGCCAAGAGCTTTCAAAAATCTGGTGATGTCAAGACCAGTGTCAAGAGCTTCCTCCAGACGGTGAAAGAAGCAGAGTTTTGAAAATTAGAGGTGGTGAAATGACCATTATTAAAGGAGTTGTTGGACCATTAAATGTAAGACATCAGTCTCAAAAGTAATGTCTATATCCTTTCAATAAAGTTTGTTTTCTTTTTTCCAGACTCAGTAAAACTACAGGCACAAATTTAATTATACCCAGTTTTAGCTAAATAAAGGTAGGGATTATTTAGATATTTCTGATAAAGACAGACAGGTAAAAAACTATGGATTTGGCTGGTGTTTATTAGGCATAACTTATTAATTATATATACGATTTTCCCACTCTTTCACTGTAAGAATTTCTATTTAGAGGTATATATTTGGGGAAATATGAGGCATTGCACCTTTCTCCAATTAAAGTTTTTAGCAAACAGGCGATTTTTAGAAATTAGGCAGAAACAAACTGCTTTGCAAGTCTTTCTTGTTTTGCTGGAAAACTGGAATATGCTCTCTCAGGTCACCAGGTGTGCAGCGTATCCTTTGAGGGCTAGATTTTTCACATACCCCGTTCCAGCTGCATTCTTAATTCAGCAAATTTTTCAATCTGATACCTGCATTTCCACGATCTGAGGAACATGCTGGTCCAGTCTCTGGATGCTGGGATGAGGTGAAAGTCAAACTAGGCACCGTATTAAGGCTCTCTAGAGCCCTTTGAGGAGCCATCACTGAGGTGAGCCTGCACAGACAAGGAGCAGTGTCTGTTACACTGGAAGGATAGGCAAAAGGCTGGGATACACACTTGCTCTTTTCATCCACACCTGTCAGTAGAATGGATTATACTGGGGAGACCACAGTCCTTGCTAGCAGCCGGTGAGTGTTGCTACTACATTGGGCATGGAAGGTGGTAGATTTCCTTGAAGTACAATTACAGCCACAGCTTTTACTTCCAACGATTCACTGCAGCCTAGACCCAACCCTTTGTGTAACCTCTCTGGGATTAAAATCAGATGGGAATTTCTGAACTTCAGTAATGCCTCAAAAGCATGAAGATAGGTGGTAATGCATAACTGGGGCCCGCTGAGAAACAGTTGATTGCTTTTTCTTGATTAAGTGAAAACAGAACTGTCTTGAGGGACCCATTATAATGATATCCATCAGATGTTGAAGAAATTAGATCAGAAGGGAAGAGGGTGGTAACACTAACACTCAACGTGTTACCAGTCCAACCGGATTCACAACAGCTGTGAGCTAAATGTCGTTCACACCGTTTAGGCCTTGAATCGCTTTTCAGATATGTCAGATTTTCCAGTCCTTACAAGCCAGTTCTGCTGTTTGGTTCCTGATTTACACTAGAGACAGTTTGACTCATCGCAGAGTTATCTTCAGGCTGTAATACTGAGGGGATTATACATAACTCTCTTTAATAGTGCCATTACACAATATTGCGTTATTTCTCCTTCTCAAATATATGTATTTTATTGACAAAAACCACATGGATCTGTAGAAATATACATATGGATGTCAAGACAGATGTACATTGCATTTATTGACAGCTCCATAGATCTTACAATGCAGCATAATTGTAATTAAATTAGCAGAGTTAAAACTCATTCTTGTTTTACTAGACAGAATGCTGTTCTGGATTAATCTTAAATTCTCCTGACACTGTAATTTTTAACCATTTAATTCTAATACAATAATAATCAGAGAGGAGTTTCTCATCTTCCTTCTGCTTCTGGAACCATGTTGAAGTGTGATAGCTTTAGTTGAACAAATTGCATGTTAAAGGAAACATGGTCTGGCAGAAGATTAGGTTTATTTTATCTACTGGTGTTTCAGAATCTTGTGGTAGCTTACAGTTTAATGTTATTTTGCATATTGTCTTGAAAATATGAGGTTTGAGCAACAGTATTTATCCAGCACTTTACACTGACAAGGTTTTTATGGTATATTTACAGGTAACTGGCCATCTTAAAAAAATCTGAAATGTCCGTTTTGGTAATGAGCTGATATCAGTCTAAAAGAAATGTGAAAGCTCATTTGAAAGAAGGTAATGTACAACAGAACAAAAAACACTTATGACAATGATCTTGAAATTCAGTTTCATTATTAATTTTGGTATTCTAAATAATATAATTTATTTTCTGCCATTTTCCAGCACTTCTGTACGCTTCAACCTTGCTTGTAATCAAAGACTTGTACAGTGGATTGAGGGGTTTTTGTTGTTTATTGAACAAAAGATGTCTCTGAAAAATGCATAAAAATTCAGCAAATTGATGAAAAATTCCCACGACATTAAATAATACTAGGTAGTTAGATCACCTACAAAAAATAGGCCATCAGTCTGGAGCAAGGAAACCTTGGTAGAGAAGTATGATATTAGGAAACACCTAGCGAAATGAACAGCATAAGTCACGTGGTCTGATAAGCTGTACTCACAAGAGTTGAAGAAGCTGGATGGTGTCACTAGGAGGCCACTCTCAACTGGCTTTGAATAATCATGTTCAGCAGGAGAGGTTCCTAAAGACTGGAAGAAAGTAGATGTCACCTCTATCTTCAAGAAGAGCCAGAAGAGAGACTGAGAACTACAGCCTTGTCAGCCTGTATTCAAACTAATGAGGTGGTGGAGCAAGTAGTCCTGGAGCCCTTTTCCAAACAGGCGCAGGACAAGGACGTGCTACGGAGGGGTCAGAATGGGTTTACAGTGGGAAAATCACACTTTTCCAACCTGACAGCTTTCTACAATGAGCCGATTGGCTTGATGGATAAAAAGAGAGCATTGGATGTTGTTCACCTTGAATTTTGTAAGGTTTGACACCGTTTCCTACATCATCATCATAGACAAGCTGACAAAATCTGAGTTAGGTAAGTGCATATTCCGATGGACTCAAAACTGGCTGAATGTCTGGGCCCAGAGGATGGTCATCAGTGGCACAAAAACCACCTGGAAATTACTCATTAGCAGTGCACCCTATGGATAAATGCTGTGACCAATACCGTTTAACATTTTCATTAATGATTTGGGCCATGGGACAGAGCACACCTTCAACAATTTTGCCCATGATATAAAACTTGAATAAGTGACCAATACATTGGATGGATGTTTTGCCATTTAGAAGGACCTCAGCAGGTTGGAGTATTGACAACAATCTCGTAACATTCAACAAAGGGAAGTACACAGTCTCACCCTGGGGAAGAATAACCCTATATTCTGGTACTGGCTCTGGACTCACCATCTGGTAAGCAGTTCTGCAGAGGTGGACCTTGATGTCCTTGTAGACAACAGGCTAACAATGAAGCAATAATGTGCCCTCACATCAAAAAAAAAAGCCAGTGACATTCTGGGCTGCATTAGGCAGAGCACTGCCAAAAGACTGAGGGAGGTAATTCCACTCTGCTCAGCACTGTCGAGGCACATCTGGAGTGCTGAGTCCAGTGCTAGGCTCTCCAGTACGTATACTGGATTGAGTCTAGCGAAGGGCCATGAGGATGACTAAGGGTCTGAGACGTCTGTCCTATGTGTAGAGGTTGAGAGAGCTGGGAATAGTCATCCCGAAAGGGAGAAGGCTCAAGTGGATCTCATCTAGGTGTATGAATAGCTGATTAGGGAAATTAAAGATGAGGGATCCAGTCTTTTCTCAGTGATACCCTGTGATAGGACAAGAGGCTGTGAGGGTGATCAAACACTGGAACGGGTTGCCCAGAGAGATTGTGGGGTCTGCCTTCATGAAGATATTCAAAACCAGACTGACCAGAACACAGTTGCAGGCAACCTGCTCTAGCTCACCCTGCTTGAAGAGGCAGGGGTTTTACTAGTCAGTCTCAAGAGGTCTTTTTCAACCTCAGCAATTCTGTGATTCTGTTATTGTTTCAATATATATGTTGCCAATAATCTAGTTATGCTTTTAATGTTTTCTAAACACCAGTTCCAAAATTTATACTGAATGCACCTTTGAAACTGAGCAGGAGAAAGAGGGAACATGTAATAACAACTATAAAATATCTTGGCAGCATAAAAGTTCAAGAATGAAAAATTATTCATAGTTTTATTAGACATGATATTGTCTGGGGACAAAACCAGCCTGTCCAATTTAGATAGTAATATTTGACAAACATCAAAGTGACGTAGCATGGAATTTATAAAATGTTAATTTTCTTTCAGCTGTATATGTGGATCTTAGCAATACAAAATACCAGAGATTAAATTTGTTTCCCTGCTGTAAATTTTCTATCTAAAATACTATTCAAGCTAGTATTAGGAGTTTCCTGTAGGGGGTAATATACATCTGTATTTATACACACCAAAGACTGGGCAACTGAGCTATATGACTTCCAGAAAACATCAATCAAATGAGAAAGTTCTAAATACATGATATGCTGGTCATAATTGGCAACAATCATTCCTTTAATAATAAAAGGGGTGTGCAGTAGGTATGAAACCTAGGTTCTGTTCCTGTCCTTGCATGACATTTGCTTTGATCATGTACTGCCATTGGTTTCATCATCAGTGACTCTAGATATTGTTGCGTTCTGATAAATCAGATGTAAAAAGCTAACATTATTGTTTTATTTTCATCAGAATTGTTCATCTCACTGAAATCAACTTAGATTATTTTAAAAACAGATCAAGATAATTAGATACAAAAAGCCCATGACCCTTCTACCTCTTTCTCTGTCTCTTTAAAATTAGATTTCTTCAGATATTTCTGCCTCTCTCCATGTATCCTACTATGTTTTCACAGAGCAAATCAGCTGCTCTTTTCTATTTGCTTCACTAATGATACAGACTGAATCATAAAGCCCAGCTTTTATTCTGTCTGTTAGACACTGATGGAGTGCCTACCAGCAACGTGCACTCGATTCCATTCCCCAAATATAGGCACTCCATGCCCTCAGCTGTTCGTTCTGCGTCTCAGGTGCTGCTCCAGAGGGCAGAGATTTTCTGCAGGTGCATTTGACAGCTCCAGATGGCCTCAGGCAGGCCAGAGCACCTCAGAGAGAATTCAGTACCTATGGTTAGGCAATGAATTGATCCCCTGGATTCAGTGTATGAAAGTTAAACATCTTTGTGCCTGTGATTTTTGTAATATCCCTGCTGTTACTTCTAGTCTTCAGAAACCCAGTGCTGATTACAATAGGACAGAATTAAGAAAAAGATAGTTCAGCAGAGCTACGAAGCCTCGGAGAAATTATTTCATTTTAAAGCATGCTCAGAAAAATAAACTTTGCACTCCACAGTTGTACTCAACCGTCTAAACTGGCAGACCTGCAGAAATGCACCATGACACCTTCTTTGCAGAGGAATGTTGGGGCTTCCAGGAGAATGTGCTCCAGCTTCGTTTTCCCTAGACACGGCCTATATAAGTCATATAAGACATGAGCTTCAAGGTACACCAGGGAGCACATCTGTTCTGCAGTACAAACGCAGATTGCAGGCTTTCTCAGAAAACTATAGATAGATAGATAGATAGATAGATAGATAGATAGATAGATAGATAGATAGATAGATAGATAGATAAAATAATACAATATTCTTTAATAACTTCAGACCTTACAGGGTTTTGTCAAAAAACCCAGAAAATATGGCATTTACTGTGAATTAGCAAGTGGAATTTCACATAAATGCCCTGTAAACCTGCTTAGGATTGATCAGCAATGTGATTCAAAGAAGCTGTATTGTGGGCTGGAGTACACAAGTACAAAAGTGCAGAGAAATTATGTCTTTTGTAAAGATTCTCCAGTTTTATTCTTTTTTTTTTTTTAAGGAATGAATCTTTTGGTGTTCATACTGTCAGATTTGAAACCTGTGAGCAATAGATTTCCATATGTAAGAAAGGAGCTGTTGCTTCACAAAGGACAACAGACTAAATGCTACTGGAGCTATAAGAAAACAAAAGGAAACAACTTTAAGGGAACAGAAATTATTCATAAGAGAGAAATCTGGCACAGTAAAAATAAAACAGTAGCAACTTAAGCAGTGTCATTAAAATAGACATTGATGTTTCCAATGTCCCTTCATAATGTTATAAATTTACTAAAGAAGTAGGGGAGAAAGTGTAGAGAGCAATACAAAAAATAATCATGGAAGTAATAACATAAGTCTAAATAATTTTCCAAGCTCATCTCTTTTATATGGTAAAAATACTTTTTGTGTGCTTAAGTACAGCTGATACTACCCCAATTATATGTTTAAATCCATACAATTTTTGCACTATTACCTGCTTCAAAAAGTGTAGTTACAGGTCACTTCATTCTGCCCCCTCTCTAACTTTCTTTACTGTTGAGTTGGCAGAATGTCTTTTGAATGAGGCGCAAGACTGAAAATTGATAAATGGAGGGGCTTTTTTTCAGTTTGGCAAAGTCTTTGTCTCTGGCTTTAGTCAGTCATTTTGATTTAGAACACCAGCAGACTAAACTAGCTGTTTGCAAAATAGTTTGGCTCAAATTCGGAAAAATTGTGAGTGTACATCACGGGACTCAAACTACGCAAGATAAGCAAAGATGATAGTCAGGAGGCAAAGTTCCTTAACTTATAGTGCAAATCTGTAACGACAGCATGGCTGTTCATTGTCTAGCCTGACGTCACCAATATCTTGCTGTTGCCGCCGACCTCTCCAGCTCAGGTTGCCATTAAACAAAGATGTTTTTATCTGCTACAAAGATGTTTAGTTTTAAAATCCTTAGTGTTGGAACTAGGAATAACTACAGAGATCGTTTAACTAGAAAACCAGAAGCATTTCAAAGGAAGGACGGTGCAATTTTCCAATCCTAATTTATTTCAGAGCTAGATAGGAATTTCAATTTACTTCTTAAAGTGATTTGAAAAGTAAAATATTTTTAATAATGTAAGAATTATGAAACCAATATAGACACTAATAAACATTAAAAAGAAATCTGTGCAAATGAAACCACAGAAAGACATTTCATCTTGCCAACAAAGAACAGTTTCATTTGGTCTACTAATTTACAGTGCATAACTACATTTGAATTATCTGAAATGCTGCTGGTATTTTCTGATATTTCAATTTTCTTTGAGAGCTAGCTTTTCAGTCTTTGAAAGTATCTAGTTTTATAGCTTTCTACTGTGCAATCTAAAATGTTATGTTTCATCCTCAGATCTAGTCTTAATATAAATTTAGAATATTTTAAAGAAATTGAGTGTGCACATTCTAAATCAGACGAAGTTATTCACTTCTTCCCATGTCAGATGGGTAATTTGTCTTCATTTAGAAGATTAGGTCAAATGTGAAGCAATCCACTGACTATTGAATACTGACTAGAAGAGTTTAGGGGTTTTTTTAACTTTGGATATTTTATAGTACTAGGTTATAAATCACAGGAACAATGAACAGTAGATGTAACATTACCCTTTAATTAGGGAGTAAATAATTCTAGTTATTAAATCTGAATCAGACACTGGATGAATGGCATTATTATCCATTGCTCCAAGTGAGCAACTTCCAATGTGAAGAGTGTATAGAGATTTGGGAGGGTTGGTTGCGGGAAAGTAGTATTCAATGAGACAAAGCACACACTGTTAGGTCCAGCTGACATAATCTGTTCTCTCAAATAATCATGAAATGGTTACCTCTTTGAGTGAAGAAAAGAGCAATTTGTTATCACTAAGTGAGACATTCTCGTACTGTTCTGCTCCAAAAGACTAACAATATTTCTTGTATTTATAGGAATTATAGAATGTCCATAGTCAAGGTTGATTACCAAACAATAGATTAAATCATGCTTGTCACAAAGCTTGATGTTGCCACATTGGTGCATTGATTAATGATATTTGGCAAGTCTCTGACTGGCCATTCGCCACTCATTCATGGGTGCCCTCTGGAGTACAATACGAGAGTGACCTGTTGGGAAAAAATGGGGGGTTTTTACTACAGTAACACAGAAACACTGGTAGTGGGTGAAATCAAGAGACTGAGCCATTTCTTAGTGCGTATAAATTGAGAAGGGCAGGAAACTAAGGAAAAATCAGTTGCAATCAAGAAAGTACAATGTGATAGTTTAAATCATGATTCTAGACAACCCAATTTTTTCACAGTACTGTACATGTCATATGATTAAAAATATTTGGGACATCGATAATTTCTTTTGATACAGATACATAAATTTCTTGTGGAAGTCTTTTCACAACATTTTGCTGTTCCATTTGTCTTTCATTGAGGACCCGAGAGGTCTATGAGACATGTTACATTCATTCATGTAACAGATTAGAGTGGTGGGGAATAATAATTTGCCTTTCCTGTCATGAGCAAAGTCAGCCATCTTTCAGACGTGGTCTGGGTAGAATGTAGAGCTTTTTTCTGTGTTCAGGTCTCTGCCCTAACGAGCATTAAGGACAGAGCAGAGACAATCTCAAGTGTCTTTATTCAGATGGGTAGCGTGAGTCTACAGGGTTTTCCTCCTACATTGCATGCCCTCACAGTGAGTTTGGATGAACTCTTATGAGCAGAGAAATATTAATTTAATAATATATCCAATTTTAAAGGAAAACTGACATATCTTGATCTGAAAAAATAGTTTTATGTCTGGACTATGAGAGACTTCAATTTACATTTATTGTTTTATTCAAGCTCCATGTAAGATTCTGCCTTATATCAGAAAAATCATACTCTAGCTGAGATTTGAAATTAAGCATCACTTATTTTAGTAGTCTTCAAATTATTTTCAGATGACGTTTCGTACACTTCTAGGTTTTTCAAGGAGCTGGAGGTAAACACCCAAGCCAGCTGGAATCACAATTCCTTAGAAGTCCATGCTAAACCCTGAGCAATCATGTCATCATGTGGGCACGTTAAAGGACGAGAAAGGAGGATTGTTTAATGGCTATCTTTCTTCTTATCCCCTGCAATTCCGTTGCTCTTCAATTCTCATTTTGTTGCCAGTTACGCTACTACTCCATTCATTCAATAGCACTGTTCATAGACATTTCACTTATTAATTCTTACATTCTGTATTTCCTTGGGCTAGTTGTTATTCTTCCGAGGCATGTTTAAGCCAACGTAAATCCAAATGAGATGCTGAAACAGAGAAGTAATACTTACTTCTGTCCTCCAGTGTTGAGACACACTGGAGGGTTACTTTTAAGTAACTTCATAAGAGTTAATTACCTCAGTTACATAAGACAGTTACTCACTGACTGGAGGAATTCACAAACTGGCTTTTCCCCTCTGCCCCTAAAAGCCAACTTTCCTGCTGGTTCTTTTTCAGATGACATTCACGTTTGTTTCCCTATGTCTTAATTTAAGGTGTTTCTTATTTGTAACAGTATTCTAGTAAGCTGAGACACCCCCCCTGCCCCCAAAAGACAACAGTAAAAAAAAACCAGCAGCCCAGCCCATAGTCTTTCAATTATAAAAAAGCTATTTGATATAGTTACATAAAATACTGAGTGGATCAGGGAATGTGAGTCGATACTGCTGAAGGCATGGCCAATGACATGCTTAGAAATAGTGAGTAATCATTTAATGTCACCCTGCTTGATGGCCTACATATAAAATGGGAGCAGAAATAGCATGTACAAATCACCTGCTGGGCTAGGAAAGAACTGAAAAACTAATCCAGGTACCTGGAACAATAAACTTATGAAGAGATATCTTTGCTTTCACTTATGTATTTCTTCAGGAGGAAAGTGGCTACCCAGGAGTTATTGAGAACTGAAACTATAGTCTGGACACAGACCACTCTCCACTGTCTCATCTGAATAGGCTGACAATATTTCTTGCAGTATTTCCTGTACACCAGTTAAGAAGTCAAGTCTAATGAGTTTTCTGAAGTCATCTGCAAATATTTACGCTGTTCTCTCAAGTTATTTTTAATACATTTATGTTTCTTGTTGATAAATATTTTTTTCCCTTTCAAAAATCAGCAGTTTATGTTGGGTGATGTCAACCGTGTTTTTGTTTCTTTCTTTCTTTCCTTTACTGTGTTTCTTACTGAGAAATTTTGGAAAACTCCATACAGGTTTTGTTTGGTTTACCACCATGGACTTTTCATGCTTCTGATGGGCATTTCCCTTGTTAATAATTTGCTGACAGTCTTGTACAATTGATAGGAAATTTAATGATATCTAGATTATTAATAACAGTCATATAATGTAGTTTTAGAACCATTTGTTCAAAGCAATCTTCACTGACTTACACTGAGATCTGTGCCAAGTTTTTTTTAATTCATTTGATTCCTCTGTGTTATAACTCCTCACTGACATGAATTGTTTTAGAAGATCTGGACACAAAAATTTGAGCCAGTAGGAAGCAGCAATGAAATCTGAACTACCTCAACAGGCATTTAACCTAAGAAATATGCAGCTGAGATAACTATAACTAAATCTATGTGAGCTTAATGGTTTAACTCGCATCTTCCAAAAGGGATGTAGGCTTATGAACTTTTTCAGCCACAGGATGTCTGATGGAAATTGCAGCATTTAGGATGAGAGAACCAATTGACCAGAACAAAAATTTTCTTCAAACAATTCAGCCACATGGATGACAAAGCTCTAGAACAGACTATGTCATGGCACTCTCTGATTTATTAGTGCAGATGTAACTATGGTGTTTACTGGAAGGTTATTGTCAAGGTGGTGATGCAATAATATTGGACCAGCACACTGATAAGCTTCCTCTCATGAATAGGTTGTCTACTCTAGGTTCACCACCAGTACAATGAAGGCACATGATTTCTCCTAGGTGAGCTGTCAAAATTAACTATTTTGTGAAACATTTCAATACTAATAATAAAAAAAACCCCAAAATATTGTCATCCAAGTAGCAAGAACATGCACATTCTCATAGGTTGTCTCATCAATTAAATACAGATATTGAAAATACGGTATCTTGGATGAATGAATCATGCTTTCGAACTTGAATAGCATGAAGAATGGGAAGAATGTTGCTTGGTGTGGAGAATTTTCCATCATTTATAAAGAAAATATTCTCTTTTTCAGGAAGAACATACGTTCCTACTATAAGTATTTCATGTTTCTCCAAGCTTTCAGAGGAATAGTCCTATGAGTATTTTTCACCTGTGAAATTCCTTTAGTATTGTCCACGTTTTTCATGTAATGTGGTCATACAAGTCTACAATGAAATTTGTGGCTTCTGCTGCTTGGAAATTTCTTTGGAGTATGTGATCTGTAGACACTTGTATAGGTCAAGAGACCTGTACTGAATTATTAGCTGTGTTATGAATATAGGCAATAATCTAGGACTTTATTCAAATCTCTCTGAAGTTAATTCACAAACAAAATAAGGATGGTGATGGAAAGTATCTTATCCTCACCGTCTGTGTGTGTAGTCTGCAAACCATGAGGCCAGGACTGTCCATTAGGTTCTCAGTACTCAGGATATGTTGGAGTGGGACACTGATTGTAGTTGGAGACTGTAGGAGCTGCAGCAGTAAGAAATATATTATCCTATTAAAATCAAACAGATGCTCTATGTATCAAAGTATACAGAGTTACAACATGAATTCTCCGAAGTTCAGCTATTTTCATGGGAGATAGTCCCAGAAAACATTCCACCGTTTTAAAAGATAACGCTATTGAAGCATTTAAGATGTGCACCTCTCCGCTAGGTAGATTTCTATTTTACAGTTTCCAGGCCAGGCTGTATACTAATTCTTTATTCAAAACTGACTTCAACTTCCAGGGAAAGCAACATCCTATGATACTTTTTATCCATCAGAGGTGAAAATAATGTTCTCCAAACAGCATTATTTAAACTGGCATGCACATGTAGCTAAACAGTTTAATTGAATTTTAATAAAAATGTACGCTGGTTGGAAATACTATGAAAACTGATATTCCTAATGGAGTAAAATGTTAAGTGTTCAGTGAAATGTAGGTTTTTAATTTTCCTTATTATTAAGCCTCTTTTCCACTTCAGAATTTTTGCCTAAGTGGGCATATTTTCAAGTATGAATTAGGAATAGAAAAATAGACTCATAGCCTCAGTCCCGAAGAGTTTGCCATGTTGTTGATTATCCAATATAAATTAATCTCCTCCGTTTTGAAAAGTTATGCTCCATCATTTCATTCTCAATATTTAGCTACTTTATTTATGTAACCCGTATCACTACAACATGGATGACAGATAAATTTTGAAGACTTCAAAGTACTTGCACATTTGACACCACTGCGGGACAAGGAAACAGCATTCCCTCCTCTCGTATACAAAAGAGAAACTGAACCACAGACGTAATTATCTGAGCTCACAGGGACTGTCAAGACACAGCAAGTCTCCCTGAGTAAGAATGCTTGCCTCAGACTGCCTTGGAAATGAATCTGCACTAAGTATAATCTACTTAGAAATGTAATTTCATGACAAAGTGAGACATCTTTCACAGGGAATAGAGTAAACTCTCTGTATAAAATTCCTACTTTCTGTGCATGGAGTGAAAACCTCAAAATCCATTTACTTGACTTTGTATTAACATTTATTCTGAAAGAAGAGAAAAAAAAACCCTCTAGTATTCAGTTATTGTGGTTTGAGATCCTGTCAGGTTCTTCCACTGACCAAGTGGTATTTGTTACGCTTTTCTGGATGACACATGAAAAGACAGGAAACACTTCTACACTTAATTTTAACATTTTTAAACTAACATTTCAATGAAAAATAGTATTTAAGCACTGAAATTTTGCCTACGTGATAACCAATATATGTATGGTTTTCATTCAGAGGAAAATGATCTGATCCTCCTTTTTACCATAGACAGCATACAATTTTTTTGTTTTGGAAAAAGTCTAGAGGTGTTCATACCCCATATTGTTGCTTTATGTCTTTTGATTAGTTCTAGGACACAGTCTTCTGTGATGTACCAGTTTCCAGATATCAGTGTTAGAATTAAAATACAACAAAAATAAGTTTAATGGTACAAAAAAAGAAGGATCTGATTTAACTGTAGTGAATCCTGCTTGGGATCAGTCAATGTTACACAGCACTGCAACATTCTGATTCTTTTGACCTTTCTCATTCTTAAGTAGGAAATATTTGGATTTTCATTTAATTTGCGGTTTGAACAATGGCTCTCCATTTTATTTAATTGTACTGTTTCAAACTATACTACTGTGCAGATTTGTATATTTAGTGTTATGCCCCGGGATCATCCATGACCAGGAATTGTGAGGTCAGTTGTAAAAATATTTGGCTTGATCTGAGCTTGCAACTAGGGAAATCTTTGCCTGTGTTTTATTTTCTGTTTAAGTCATTTCTGCTTATTTGCTGTGCTTAATGGATACTGTACTTGACCTGATTGTTGATAATACCACACAAGCTGGCACAGCCATATTTGCAGTGACACCATTTTCATTCAATCTGTCCATGTTTTTAAAAGCTGCTTTTCCTCTTCAAATGCAAAAAGCAGTATTACGACTAATTCAGATTGTACTCAAGTGTTCAAAATGCTGCTCTAAAGGCTCATTCTCTGCGTGGGTTACATGCTACTTGTGAAATGTACAACAGCATTAGAACCCACCATCACCATCCCCATACACAGACGCTCACATTGACCGATTGAGGGTATTATATATCCAGAACATCCAAAGGAGTTCTGCTTTAAAGGCAGGAGTTAACACTCTTTAAAATAAAAGGAGGAACCGCATTGAACAGGTTTTCTGTCTTCGTTACTTTTAGTGTGAAGCATTTGACCCCAACAAAGAGAAGTGGAAAGTTGCTATTAGATTAAATTATTTTTTTAAACTCTAATAGTCGGTGAATTAATCAAGTCTGTCGAATTTTCTCAGATTTAGCCATATTTCATCAGGACAAATACAACTCTGTAGTTCAAACTCTAGAAATTTCCAAACATGATCAGAAAGCCAATTGCGTTGCATGAAAATAACATGTTTCACACAGTAGGCCAATCTTGGTAGTACAGAAGATAATGAAAAAAATTCTATAAATATCTCTGGGGACAATATTTCAAACACAGCAACTACCTGCAGCTTCTCGTGCTTCCAGTAACACTTTGTATTTACAGTTTCTGTCATTTTTGCTTGCAGAGGTAACTTAAGGAATCAATATACTTCAAAAAAATGCATTTAAGTTCATGCATCACATGGATATTAAGTGCAGCAAGTACAGTAGTCTTTGAAAAACACCCCTGTAGAATAAGCTACTGTGTTTTCATTGAGCAATAATCAGCCTAGAAATACTGGAAGGTACCTACTGTAAGAGTCTTAGCACTTTGGCAATGCATGTCATTGCCCTCTTGAGAATACATGGGTACGTTTCCAGATGCCCCTTAACGGAATTTTTTTAAGTGCTTCCCAGAAATAGTTGACATGTTCTGCTGTGGATGGCAGCGAGCTTAGGAACTGGCTGTAGTAAGAGAAATACAATCACATTACAGGAAACACTTGCCCCACCTTGTCTTTTTCTGCAGCATAATTTCCCCTACATGTGATGGATTTAGAAAAGATTGAAAAGTAGTTGTTGAAGAGAGGGTGAAAGAGGTTATATAGTACTGCATGCACAGTATATTAGTTTTGTGGGTAACGGTAAAGCTGCTTTATCTAGGTTGTATTTCTGGAATCCTTTGTTAAACCAAAACTAGACTAAACTTTTCAAAATCTATGGGACCTAATATATATATTTTTTCCTCAATGGCATGCAAAACACTTTGCAAGACTAATGTAGTTATTACATGTATCATTGTTTCTTCCACCCAGTGGCAAAACCACACCATTTTTAAACGAGCATCTTATTAGTATGTAATTCTGTAATATAGCATAGGGAACTGACATTAGTCCTTTTTTCACACTTTAATACGTAGAAACTCCTTCAGCAAGGAATGAGAATGTCACAAAATGCTATCCTGTAAACAAAACTAAATGAAGAACAGATTTTGAAATAACATTAAAAAAACATTTGAGGGTTGTCTCTCACTTGGCAGATTGTGAATTATGATTTTGTTACATGCTTGCAGAATATTATGTATAAATCTGCCAGTTGAGAATTGTGCCAGATTCTCCAAAGTTAAGAATCACTGAAGAAAAATGTTCAATATCCTTTACTGATATATATGCATTTGGCTATCATTGCCTCTTCAAATATCTAAATAGTGAACAGTTTTGTTTTTTCAACACCTGTTTAATAATAAGTTTTCCCCAACACTGGCAGTGAATTTTATAGCCACACTGAGAACATGGACAAAGTAGAAAGGAAAGAATTATTAAAAACCTTGGCCTCTACCTTAAACTGGATACAGAGTCATTAGATTATGTGTCCTTCTGGGTGGTGACATATGGAGGAGCATGTCCTCTTGAAACTGGGGACAATTTACAGCAGCTGTACGGAACTATGCCAGGGAGGATTTGGTCTTAATTCCATGTGTCACTTTTCTTATATCCATAACACTGTTGTGAAAACCTTCATTATATCTGTCTTACCTTAAACAACTTAAAACACAAAATGCATCCAGCAGTGAGGAACATTAACAGTCACTTGCTGCACGTTGACACTCAGAGACTCAAAGGCCATCAGAAATGTCTCAAAAAATGCCAAATTTAGAGCCAGTGTCTGTAGGGGGGTTCCCTTAAAAGACTAATGGCAATTTCTGAATATTTTTGTGGGTTTGTACCACTTTGAGGACCTACAATGAGAAAAAACTCTCAAGCTTTTGCATGATGGAGCACCAGGTGTTACAGAAGTCTCCAGCCTCCTTGTGTAAAGGATTGAAAAGATGTGTTTCTTCAGAAGTTGTCCAGCAATCACCTCTGGAGAAGTCCTATCCTAGAAATGCTGTCTAGTCTCTGCAGTTTCCTTGAAAAACCTTTGTCTTTTTTGGCTCTACAGCAAAACTTCTACCATGCAATTTCAATGCCAGAATGTCAAGCTTACAACTTGGCTCGACTTTTCATAGTAACGTTGGGGGGATTAGTGATGCTGCTGGCCACACCGTGCCTCCACATCAGTGTGTGGATCCCTGGCCCTTCCCATTCAGTGCTATGAGTTTTCCTAGTCCATTAACCTTACTGTGAATGGGTAAATTGCCAAAGTAAGTAAGAACTTATGGCAAAGCTCTCATATCCTTCTGCATACTATTTCAGATACAGTCTATATGACCACAGATATTTTTCTGTGAATACTGTAGCATCAGTTGTTACATCAAAATGTTCTTACAGCAGCTGCAACAAAATATGGAAAGTCTGGCAAGAACATATGCTGCTCTTGTCTCCTTTTTTACTGAGATGGATCTGTACTTCAGCAAAATAGAAGTATAGCATGCAGTAACTGAAATGGGAGCCAGACAAATTTTTAGGAGTGTTCATATCTGGTGTTCTGTTTCAGGCTTAACACAAATTTTCTTTTAAAATGTTTATGTGAGCACAGTTGATATCAAATGACATGGTAAATATAACCCATGGTGTCAAAAATAATATTTATTAAGGGACTGAAAGAAATAACTAAAGAAAGCAAGATTGTAAAAACACCAAACAAAAGCTGAAATAGTTTTTCAAGTATTGCCTATAACAAAATTAACTGATGTTAAAGCTCTAAATTATGTCATTCTCTCTGTCATGTTTTCAGAACTTACAGAATGTAAAATGTTCAAAGCATCCTAACAATAGTCTGTGTTGTAAGAACTGCAATAAATATTTAAGGATAGCCAGATTCTGGCAGATTCACTAATTCATGAAGAAAATGTCACACTTTCTTTTAGGATACTTTGGCCCATGATTAGGTTTTTGTGAAAAATAATGTTTCCAATCCAATTTTTACAATATTCTAAGTATAGACACACATTAACCACTGGGGATCCATAATAGTTGGAAGGTAGAGTAGAATTTTTCTTGCCTTGAGTTAAAATTTTTGAGGTAAAACAGTAGAACCATGTTCTTATCTATTTACTCATTGGTTGGTGAAGTGAAAAGGTCACTAACTGAACCAGATTGTTATGGCTTGTAGACAGTTGTCTGATCCTTTTTTTTTTTTTTTTTTTTTGGACAAGGAGATAAAACATCATCTTCAGAGCAATAAGAAAGGACAATAGGAATCTTCTAACTGTGACTATGCTCTCATTTAAAGTCACGAGTAAAATAAAAGGAAGAATAACTGACATCATCTACCTGGACTTGTGCAAAGAATTCGACACTCTCACGCATGGTATTCTTTTTTTTCTAAATTGGAGAGATGTGGATGAGAGGGATGGACCAGTCATTGGATAAGGAATTGGCTGCATGATCACTATCAAAGAGTTGTGGTCAACAGCTCAATGTCCAAGTGGAGAACGGTGATGAATCGTGTTCCACAGTGGTCAGTATTGGGACCAGTTCTGTTTAACATCCTTGTTATAGACATGAACATTGGGATGGAGTGCACACCCTCAGCAAGTTTGCTGATGACACTGAGCTGTGTGGCACAGTTGACACACTAGAGTGAAGGGATATCATCCAGAAGGATCCTGAGAGGCTTGTTGATTTCATGAAGTTCAACAAGGCCAAGTGCCAGGTCCTGCACCAGGGTTGGGACAATCCCAAACGCAAATGCAGGCTGGGAGGAGAATGGATTTAGAGTATCACAGTATCACAATATCGTAAGGTTGGAAAAGACCTTTGAGATCATCGAGTCCAACCTATGACCCAACACCTACACCTACTACCTACACCTACTCCTACTTGTCAGTTAAACCATGTCACTAAATGCCTCATTCAAATTCTCTTCGAACACCTCCAGGGATGGTGACTCAACCACTTCCCTAGGCAGAGCATTCCAGTGAACAATTACCCTCTCAGTGAAGAACTTCTTCCTAATGTCAAGCCTAAACCTCCCCGGCGAAGCTTGAGACCGTGTCCTCTCGTTCTGTCACTGGCTGCCTGAGAGAAGAGCCCCACTCCTGCCTGACTACAGCCTCCCTTCAGGCAGTTGTAGAGGTCAATAAGGTCTCCCCTGAGCCTCCTCTTCTCCAGGCT
>VWPV01028386.1:148802-257664 GCA_013389885.1 Geococcyx californianus | reverse complement strand
AGGACCCGGCATTTGGACTTGTTAAACCTCATGCTATTGGAGTCAGCCCATCTCTCCAGCTTCTCAGGGTCCCTCTGTAGGGCCTTCCTACCTTCTAGCAGATCGACACTCCCTCCCAGCTTGGTGTCATCCGCAAACTTGCTGATAAAGGACTCGATCCCCTCATCCAGATCATCAATAAAGATATTAAACAGGACCGGGCCCAGCACCGAACCCTGACGGTAGTAGTAGTCCTGAAGAGAAGGACTTTGAGGTGCTGGTAGATGAGAAGTTCAAAATGTGCACTTGCAGCCAACCTTATCCTGGGCTTTGTCAAAAGAAATGTGACCAGCAGGTTGAAGGAGGTGATTATCCCCCTCAAATATGCTCTCGTAAGACTTCGCCTAGAGTACTGTGTTCAGTCCTGGAGTCCTCAGCACAGGAAGGGTATATTAGATTGATTCCAGAGGAGGACACAAAGACGGTTAGAGGGCCAGAGCACCTCTGCTACACAAGGACAGGCTGTGAGAATTTGGCTAGTTTAAGCCTAGAAAGAGAGGGCTCTGGAGAGATTGTATAACAGCCTTTCACTACTTGAAGGGAGACTACCGGAAAGTTGAGGAGGGACCCTTTGTCAGGTAGTGTAGTGCTAGGAATACGTGTCAGTTTTAAGATGAAAGAGGAGAGATTTAGCTTAGATAACAGGAAGAATTCTTTTTCCTGTGATGGTGGTGAGTCACTGACACAGGTTGCCCAGAGAAGAAATGGGTGCTCCATCACTGGACGAGTACAGGGCCAGGCTGGATGGAGCTTAGTTCAACATGATCTACTGAAAGGTGCCCCTGCCCATGGCAGGGGGTTTGGAACTAGATGACCCAAACCATTTTATGAGTCTATGATTCTACGATTGCTGTAGGTTTTTTCTTCCCTAGACAGAATTTAGGGGAGAAATTTTGCCACTTCCCTTGGCTTTGGTCACTCAGGGAGAGCATAGGATATGTTGGTATAAAAATTTATGAGCAAAATATTTGCTGCCTTAGACAGTTCTGTAGTGTGTGTAACATCGAAAGCCCTTGTGAGGAATTTTTTGGGGGATTGCAACATTCAATTAAATTCAGACTGACCTACAGCATGGGACTATGCAGAAAAAGATTCATGCCACCATACAACATTAGCGATCATGCAACTGCTGGAACTGATGGGTGATAGTGTAACTTCTGGTTTTTTCCCATTTTTCTTACTTATAGATTGCAAACTGTGAATAACAGGAAGCTCATACAGACTCGTAGGTACTACAAGAACACACCTGTGTCAAAGGACGTATTTGTTTCTTCTTTCTTGATTTATGCATCTGTATTAAAATGGGAGGAAAATCCAATGCATATTAGTATGTGAGAAGAATTTTACCTTATATAAAGCTCTTTAGAACTGTTTGTGTTGACTAGTTCAGAGATCTGTGACGTGATCCATTGGTACACAATTCATCTGTATTTAACTTGGACAGAGTATGAGTGTGAAACATTTTTCAGGCTGCACAGAATCATGACAACACACAAGAACTAATTTTGGATCAGATGCAGCATTTCTGTGTCCTCTCTGGAGCCAGGGCAGGTTGAATACGATTCACTGTATGAGTGAGTGTCCACTATTTAGTGCTACAAGGCCTGTCCCATGGTAGTACTGGTGAGGATCTGAATGTTCTGTTCTCTTGTCTGATCTGGCAGGAATTGCAAAGAAGACCTTATCTAGTCCAAGAAATGACGCATGTTTTGCTAGAGAATAGTGAGTCCAATTTCATAATTACGAGGACAGTGCTTCTGAAAGGTGAAGCAACCAATTATCTTACCAGCTTTGTCAAGAACAAAACTGAAGAAGCAGATATTTAATAAATGTAACTTCATGTCTGTGAGATATTGTGGCAATCAACCTCCGTGATGGATGGATATTATCTTTTAAATTCTGCTGTGTTTTCTGTTTATATAAGCAAAATGTGTAAAGTCAGGTCTAATAAGTACATATGAATTTCCAAAACACATAGTATCAATACTATTCTTATAATTTTATTTGTTGTCTCTGACACCTTTACCACATGCCGTTGCTGCTCTGCGGTGGCTCTAGTTTGAAGTAGTAGCATCCCATGTAAACGTTTAACTCAGGAAGGTGGTCCCTGCTGCTCTGTGTGCTCCAGTATGGAAAGAGAAAAGTAGATGGGTTAATTGGGTTCAAATACCTAAGGTCAGAACAATTTATGCCAGCTGCAAAAAGCTCTGAGAAGATGTTTCAGAAGCCAATATATTCATGGAATTCCCTAGCTGTTATGCCTCCTCAGACAACAACAGTCAACAGTTCATGTAGGAGGTGTGTGCTGGTTCTAAGTCACTGTCTGTTATACCAGCTGGGTACACCAAATAGTTCAGCCTCACTGTAACTGAGAATGACCCAGAGTTACTGCTTTTGTTGCTAGAAACAAATCTGCACTAGCATATCTTATTTTATTAATGATCTTCAGAAATTAAATTATTTGAATAAGAAATGGTGTTGTTAAAGGAGAAGTTAGAACTTGGCTATTGTTCAGGACTTTGAAAAGCTGGTAGTTAAAGCAGCATTTCCTCCAAAGAATGTCCAGCTAGAGACAGTATCGAGGGCTATACTTGAAAAAGTTTCTCAGACTTTTAGAAAAACAAAGGTTTATTACTTGTCTTCATTCCAAACTGCAAAAAAGGGCACTTAAAATCAGGAAGTAACACATTTAGAATTTTTATTCCTCTTACTGAAATAATTTGAATATCTGAGGACATGAATATTCCAGCTTGACAACAAACAGAGTAAGTGTAGTAATTCACACCATATAATCAATGAGTTCAGAATTGTGGTATCTGACAATGATATTCTGCAGTTCTAGATTATTTTTAGCAAATGCTTAGTCAGACATTTACGCAGATTTGAGGGAATTCTTTCAGAACTAGTAAGTTATTTTTACAACTCTGTATCAATTCAAATTGGTTTTATATAGTCTTTTTTTTTTAAAAAATGCCATTTTTTAATATGTTTTGAAAGATGAAGATGTAGATTTTTGAAAAATAATAAATTTAATAATCATAATTTGCACTTAACATATGCTAATCATGAGAGAATTGACTCTCTAACTATGGAAATGAATTGAGATTCTGAACCAAGAAGCAGCTTGACTTCATACATGCAAGTATTTAAATACTTTCAGTGTGATGAGAATTGTGTTGAGCTCTTTGCTTATTAGGATTGTGTCAATACATGATACAGGGGCCTAAAATACCACTTTGGATATCAAACTACTGTCTATGAGAATGAAATAACAGAAAAAAAGAATTGCATACCCCACAGGAAATTAGATTTTCACACACAAAATCCCAGATGGCCAGAAACGAAATCACTTTTAGAAACTAAGTGCTCGCCTGTTTCTACTTCACATTAATCTCAAAGCAGTTGTTTCTGGCCAAAACAACTATGGATCTCCTTCAGTCTTCATCCCCAAATCATATGCACCATTCCAGCAATATACATTTGTTATTCACTGCATTGCAGTATAATTCAGGTCTGTGCCATCGTTTTCATTATAATCTCTTGTTCTCAAGCTCTTTCAAAAGCAGAAGTAAAAATATAACTCTAAGTTGAAATTTGCTGAAGAGTTACTGTACCAAAGAAAGCACTTTTTCCTACAGGAACACCTTTTAAAGTTGCCAATGTTGTTTTAAATAACATGCTTTAAATCTGCAACACTTTTGCTCAAATAAATTTTGATGCCCAGGGTAATGCTGATGCCTTTTCTGCTCTGCTCCTCAACTTCCCTGCATACTGACCTTGAATCCTGTCATTAAATTTCCCAGACAAGAAGGACAGTGTAAAAGTACGTGCAGATTAATCTCCTACTGTGTACTTAAATATGACATAATTTTCATGCTTCCGTTTGACATGAACAAATTTCAACCAAAGCAAGTAGGATTTTAATGATGTTAATATATATTGTGAGTATGTAGCAATTAGAGAATTTTCCATAAAAGCATCAAGTGGCTTCCATACTTCATGTGACCATGCAAGCCCCATAAACCAATTACTAGGGGTCTTGCCCAGCAGGCATCCACAGCACACAGCGTCATTGCAGTTTACCCTTTTAAATTGCTGCCTTGTGTAATTGCTCGCCCATAGCGTGTGCATTTGCTAACAACAGAAGTGAAGAAAACCTGCAGTGTTTTATATGCAGAACAAACAAAAAAAACCCTGCTAGTGATTCCTGCTGTGAAAACTACATCAGGAAGCTGTAAGTTGATGAGACAACACCACACACACGCCCGCACACACACACACGCACACACACAAGAGCAGGAGAGAAACCTGAAGAACGAAATCATCTGACTGGGATTCCTTTATGACAACTGCTGCTGCACACAGCTATGTGCACAACAGTCTTGTACACAGGCATTCTCATTTCTCCTCCAACAACTCTCATGCTTTGTATAGGTCTTGCTGGTTTATTGTGTGAAAGGGTATTTGTGTTCCACATCCTGCCTTGGCAGCTCTAGACACTTTTTTTTTCGTGTTGAGGGTAACCTATGCAAAGATAAAGAGAAGTCCTAACACTATTGAGAGCTTAGGGAGTCTGTCCTTTGCACCAGTTGCACTTTCTTGGTTCTGGCTAGGAGGTGGTGGTAGATGGTGGTCAGTGCATGCTCCTAAATCTGGCAGGTGTATCTGAGAGGCTGGCTGCGCCACATTAACAGGTGGGGATGTCTATTCTTTTAGCCTGGGCTTAAGGGAAGGCTGCATTTGTATAGTCAGTCCCTAAGTGCCAGAAGAGCCCTTCATGTGACAAAGTGAACTGTTTCCTTTCAGAGACAGCCCTGGCAGGCTGCAGCTGGAGCTGACCAGGCAGGCACGCTGCTGCTGACAGTCCCTGGATTCCCTACCTGTCTTTAGAGCTTTGGAGGCAGAGTCCCACAGAGGCTGAAAGCCAGAGCCAGGGTGGGAAGGAAAGAGGTATTACTCTAAAGTGGACTTGGACACCACTAAGGGAATTAAATCTGGAGGCTGCATTATTTCACTCTGTGTCCCACTAACGATCGTTACCTGGCAGCTGCAGTGGGACCCAGTCAGTGTGGAGGCAGTTCCCAGAGAAACCCCACATGACTTTTAAACTGGCCCATATGTAATCTGTTAGCATTAGAGGAGGGAAACAGGCTCCAAAGTGAAGGGAGCCATGCTGAACTCCAGCTGGACCTGCAGTTTTGCTCAGAGCTGATAGAGACTTGAATGGGAATATCAACAGATGCTTTATTTAAAGTGGGGTAACCAAGAGCTACTGAGCACATAGACAAGCATACCACAGCACTTTGCATGGGTGCTGTGGCATAAAAATTAACAAGGCCTATAAAATCCCATGCTTTATATTTGCAAGCTGTCTTTCCTGGATGCTTCTAAATCTTTATACATTGAGGTCTCTTTATGTAAGGGTCTTAAACAGAGAAAAGTTTACATTAGTATCCACAGCAATCCCATCCTTCAACTCAGAGCATTTTCAAGAAAATTAAAATAAATTTTGTAAACAAAACACATTTTTGTCCATTAAAAGTCTTTATAATTTAAATGGATATTAAAATGGGTTATTACTATGTCATTTCTCTTCAATGTCATTGCTCAGCAGTGATTATTTCAGGCTTTTTTATTATTATTACCCTTTTAAACAAATGTATCAAACCAAACAATCTGAAATACAGTCTTTTCTTTGCCAAAATCTACCCACTTGTTATTTTCCAACAGATTCTTGGACAGCTGTTAACACTCTATATTCTTCTGGAGGAACATGTATTCATACCACCATTTACATCCCTTTTAGCTCTGAGACTTGTTTTCTTTCACTATATCCTGCAGGGAAGATCATCATGAATTCCTCTGTGAAACTGCTCTACGGGACACATCTCTATTCCTACAAGCCAAAGAAAGCAGTTTGTCCGCTGGATTCCCTGCTATATGCAGAGTTACTACATTTTTGTTTGGCTATTTTAACTATTCAAGCTAATTTTGCACTTTTGGACATGATGAAACAGCTGTCACCTGTTAGGAAAGCAGATCCATAGTAGACCTAACCCTTTTGCTAGCCTCAAAACTTCAGTGGGAAGCTAAAATAAATGAGGTTCATCAATTTGATGTCTGGTGGACAGGGTAAAATTTAAACCCATTTTCTCTTCAGAATTGCTTATTGACCTACTTAAGTGGCCTTTTTTAACGATGGAGCCCATTTCACAGCACCCAGTTCTCTCCCCACATTAATTTTAGAATGTTAAGATACCTGGAACGGCAATATGAAATCAGCACTAGAAATATGGGTTCTAGAACTAAAGCTTCTCTTATTTAGATGGTTTACCCGTTCTCCTAGTTCCACCAGGGACTAGGACATCACTGTTTTTTTGTTTCGAAACTTTCATTAGGATTGGGCAGGGCAAAGATTTTTCTTGTGATTTTGAAGGTTACTCCCTCTCTTTTATTGTGATTCTGTGTCATTCGAATTCTTTGATTGAATGTAAAATTACAGGAAAAGTTAAAGAAACTACCCATGGCTGGGATTACCCCTGGTAAAATATCTGACTTGAGTAATAAGAACATTGTGAAATTTATATTTCATGCTTTTTATTGTTTAATGCTTGTGATAATACTGTATTTTTATATTCTATATTGGCTGTTTTATAGGCCTGCTTGTGGTAACTGAACACAGCTTCTAGTATATCACAGTACTCTGCTACAGACCTAATAGGCAGCTAAGTGTACTTCCAACTCTGAGAACGCGAAAGAAACAGTTGAATTCAGAAAGTTTGTTGTGAAATATATTTCTGGTTAGTAAGCTATAACAGCAAAGAAGAAATTAGCTAAGAAGCTCTGTTACATTGATTTTTACAAACAAAATACAAATCTTGAAAAATTAAGATTTATTGTGTATATATATGTATGTATATTAGCATTCAGTTATGTTTCATTTGCTGAAAGTCTGCCATTAATTTGTTAGACGCCCTTCCATTGAAATCCATTTTTCTTTGAACTGTTTTCGTCCTCTCTTCCATCCCTCATTCCCAGGTTAGTGTCCCTCAAAGAGAGAAAGGGGGATGATTTACCCCATTATGTTCACTAAATCACTTATTTACATACTATAATCAAAAGTAACTGTCGTGTGAAAAATGCCTTTCATCTGCAATATATTTCTTTAGTCTAACAGCATTAGTGAGGTAGTGATGAGCTGCAAGACGGAATAAATTTGACCCGGTATGTACCACTGTATGTTGAGGGTAGTATCCTAGCATCAAAATGTTAAAAAGCATAGTTCACAGGGAGTGTAACAGGTACAAGCATTCATTAGTAACATGACATCTGTGACTTGTAGACAACACCAAAGCCAAAGTAAATTAAAGACACGCGATTCTACTTGCTATGGGTGAGATTTTAAACAAGTTTTGCTCTAATTACCAGTGATGCATTTTACCATATTCTTGGCTCAATAACCACATTACTGTATTTTTAATATACTCATCTACTTCCACCTTGCTTTGGTTCAGCTCGAAAAAGCGGCTTCATATTAACTGCAATGACTTGTCTTTGATAGACCACTTCCCACACCCCTCCCACCCAAGAAAAACCTTAAAAGCATGTTCACCACCTTAGGTATACTGTGATCTGCGAGAGAGACTTATCCCTTGTATGGTAATTCATCTCTTTGTGTGTGTATACACAAGGCCCTATTTTAAAGGCAGGGATAGTAAAAGTGATATGTTATGCCTGTAAATAGTGATGCAGTCAGCTGTTCTTGCTCCTGAACCAGAAGAGACCCCTGCTATCTCATAGAAGCTTTTCCATGAGTAAGAAGAACAGCATATGCAAAAGCTGAAATTGCTAGAGCTGAGGAGAAAATGAAAGCGTAACAAAAACCAAGATAGACCTAGTAAACATGAAGTTGTGGCTGCATAAATAGTAACCAGTGTAAGAAAATAATATTAAATTATTGTGACAAAATCCTTAGTTGCTGTCATAGTTTGCTTTTATATAAATAATGCATGTCATCCCTACTGTTATGAATTAAATCAGGAGATAAAATT
The DNA here is from genome assembly GCA_013389885.1 of Geococcyx californianus. NCBI lineage: Eukaryota > Metazoa > Chordata > Aves > Cuculiformes > Neomorphidae > Geococcyx > Geococcyx californianus. The sequence goes on along the minus strand of VWPV01028386.1, from coordinate 249,574 downwards.
CATGACATCTTGTATTTCAGAAAAAAATGGTATTTGAATGTGAGGGTACACATGAACTCCATGGTGCAAAGAAGGCCCAGCATAAACTTTTGCTGAAGTCTCTAGAATATTCTAACACAAAAAAAAAAAAAAAAAACAACCAAAAATCCATCAAAACCCACAAATTTCTGTCATAGATTAACTAAAAAAACCCAACCAATCCAAAACCAAACAAAGAAACTCCTGTTTGCTCTCATCTGCATTTCATGGTTGAGATCCAGAGTGGAAGGGAAAGTGTTAAAATACCATGCAAGCGGCTGTCAGCTAGAAGGAGAAAGGTTCATTTCCAGTACATCTGTGCCCTGGGCTAAACTCAATACTACAGTTTTTCTCTGCCTGGTATGGCTCTGTGTGTCAGACTGGACTGCTCTCTGCTTAATGTTCCACCAAGAGGGCTGGTTTTCATCAGAGAACACCAGTCAGCAACGTTATGAACTGTAGCAGATGCAAGGTGACATCTTAGCCTTGCTGATGTTAGTAGGGACAATAATTCGTCCTCTGGGTTCACAAACAGCTTTGGCTTCTTTCATTTGCATTCTTGTGTTGCATTTATTATGTGCTGTTGTGGCAGGCAAAGCAACAAAAGCAATAAAAAGCTACCTGGTTTTGGAAATCCCCTGGTGAAAAGACATATGTGATGAAGGGTGACGTATCATTCAAAAAGACTGTGTGCCCGCACTTCATTTTCTGCACAGTCTGCATAGAGCAATTAAAGCCAAAGCTAGTTTGATTGCAGTGTAAGTATGTTTTCCTGTTCAGCTTCTAACCTGCAGGATGTAGATGATAGCAGGGATAACAGAGAACTCTCAGTATGGACTATTGTCTGTTTAGTTAAGTGGTTCCGCATTATATAGTTTATTAAAAGTAGATTAATCCTGTATACCGGAAATAGCAGTATTGTGTAACTGTTAATCTTATAAATATAAATAATTTTATGATTTAATCTTTTGTTTTCCCACTACTTCTCTTTCTGCTATGAAAATGTCTGCGTATGCAGCAATTAAGCTTTGTGGGGACTGAAAAATACTTCGAGGTTAAAGCAGAGAATATGAGGGCCTGAGAGAGCAGAATCATGTGCTGACTCCTAGAATAACACTATTTTATGCCTGACCTCTGATTCAATCTATTATCTGCACCCTTCGCTTGCATCTACATTTCCCTGCTGCCTTTAGATTTCCCATTCTCTAACATAATCCTGCCATGTACAGCGCTTTGCCTTCAGAAGTCTCACGCCTAATAGCAGTGCCTCAAAGATCTTCATAATTCAGCTCCTCCGAGAAGTATGTGTAAGCATCCGGAGACCAACTAGTTAAGTCAGATAAGCAGAACTTCAGTCCTGGAACCTTCTTCATTTATGATTTGAAACTGAAGCGTGTGAATTCAAGTCTTTCACTTGATAACTTCAAAAGAGGAATACCTTACAAATATAGTGGAATTCAAACAGACGCAACTCATACAACGCAAAAACACACAAGAAGAGGACACAGGGGGCACAGAAAGCGAGCAGTCCAAGCCAGGGATCACATTACTTTACAGCTTTTGAGTCTTAACTCATAATCCTTTCCTGTGACAAAATCAGAGGCTCTCGACACTTCCAGTTCCTCTACCGTGCCAAATAGTAGCAATGGGGAAAAGAACCAATTGTTTTACTTTTTCACTGAATTGTCACTTATGAAGTAGAGGCAAATAGTTTTTCTGTAGAATAATAATTTTTATTATAAATTATATATATATAAAGACTGAAACAGTAAGTTGCACTGCAGTTTGCATCTTTTTTCAAAATTTAGTCTTATATCTTTCTAGAGAATCTATTTTATGAAGTACCTCTTTAAAGAAAAGTCACTATAATACATTGCACATCAGATTTCTATGAGTTTATAATACAATACAGTAGTGATACTAGCACAATCCCACAGCACTAAAGAAAATTTCAGAACACATTTATGTTCTATACTATGTGTTCCTTTGCTTATAAGCTATCTTGCTTGCTCTAACTCATTTTAGCAGATGATATCTATGTTATTTTAGATGCTAGCATTTCTATGTTCTGATTTTTTTACCATCTTGTCATAAGTTGGTTTTCTTTTCAAATGAAGAACATAGTAATATTCTGATCATTTATGGGGATTAAGTGGTTTAGTACATATAGTTTACAATCTGGCACTGCCTAAAGTTATGCAGTGGCAGTGCTTAATTGTCCAATCACCCATCCTGTTTAATGTGTGAAACTGTGAAGCTGTCCGAGGCATCAGGTTGTCCCTTTGAATTAGCAACTGAAAGTATTCAGGTTTGAGGTGGTTCTTTCCCCATCAGTGCTTCATTCATAGTCCAGATTTCTTCCTCAAAAAGTCTTTGCTTCTTAACCACTGATCCTCAGCTTTGCTGTACATTTCTGATGTGTCAGAGAAACAAGGAATTAATAGAGTGGGCTTGAGACTTCAAAGGCCTTGAAAGTAAAGATCAGTATACTGAAACAGAGTAGAAATTTTACAGAAATGCGTCAAAGACCAAACTGAGGTCTCCGCAGCTTTGTGAGCAAAATACACCCAAATGCTTAAATGCTATCAATTCAATTAAATAATTAACCAGAGAATATTAAAGACTGACATTTACTTAGAAGAGTAAAGATGAAAGAGAAGATCTTAATTTTGGTATGAATTCATCATTTGTCTTGCAAGTAAGTACTTTTACTGAGATATTTCTTCTATCTTGGCACTTCAGGTTTTTTTACAGAAAATTTTAAAATCTTCTTCTGATATAAAGGAAAACTTTTAAAAATTGTTTTGCAAGTAAAGAATGAAATGCCAATCTTTACTTATTTTCCTTAGTTTTACCTANTTTTTTAAAAAAAATAAAATACTTTAAATATTTTTTTTTTTTTCATCTCCTTAACCGTTTTCTCTGTATTTCAGAAGACTGTTACGATCACTTTTGTGTGCATTCAAGTTGGGAAAGAAATGTTTAGCACTTCAAATGAAATCCCAATAGCCCCTTTAGATTTTCATATTTGAAAGACTAAAGACATATTAAGAAAACACAAGTATTAAGTTACTCCTATCTAGAAATAGAGTTCAAAAGCCATGATTTCTCTACTGAGACTTAAAAGAAAATCAGATATTTCTGAGAAAGATTATCTCAAGTATTTTATACAACTATATCTAAAGGTTATGGAAAACTTAGTCAAGAAAACTTACACAAGCCAAGATATGAATAAAAGCTTTTAAACTTTCATTTACCAAACCTTTTTCTTGTGGTAAATATTGACCAAAAAGTCTGAAAGAGTACTTTCTGAGCAGGACAAAGAGCATTAATGTTACGTTCTGTATTTGCTCTGCACAGATTAATAGTTCTTTTCCCATCTTCATAATTTTCTCCCTAAGTTGTCCGAGAAAACCAGAAACACTGCAGCTTTCCTCACTCTTATTTAGATTTCAGCAGCGAGAAACGGGACTCTAAACATCAATGATTGCACAGAAACAGGGAAGAGGAAGATGACAGCTGGATCCATGGAACACACCTACAAGTACTTCTTCCAGTCTCACGTTGCTTTCCTGTTCAAGGAAAAAAAATTCCATTCCACTCTCTTTTTTTGAGCACATTAGGATCCAGTGCTCCCACTGTGAACAAAACACCAGTGATCCTCTGAACCTGTGACTGAATCCTACTCTTCCATGCTAGACTGTCTTCAGTTTTTGCATGTTAGTTGTCACAATCTGGCAGATGCAGCTGAGGCTGGCTCTTAGTAACAGGCATGCTTCCCTACCAAGCTATAAGAAGTCTGAGGTACAAAGCTCTTGAAGACGATATGAATGGAATTAGGGGGTCTGCTGCCAGATGGAATCAGGACAGAATTTCCTTTTTATAAAAGAAGACTGGGGATCCCACAGACTGCGTCAGAGTTATGTCAACTCCGTAGCAGTTGTTCCAAAACATATAAGCTGCAAGGAACCAGTTCAGATATCACAGTATCACAGTATCGTAAGGTTGGAAGAGACCTTTGAGATCATCGAGTCCAACCTATGGCCCAACACCTACACCTACTAACTACACCTACTCCTACTTGTCAGTTAAACCATGCCACTAAGTGCCTCATCCAAATTCTCTTTGAACAGCTCCAGGGATGGTGACCTCCCTAGGCAGAGTATTCCAATGAACAATTACCCTCTCAGTGAAGAACTTCTTCCTAATGTCAAGCCTAAACCTCCCCTGGCGAAGCTTGAGACCGTGTCCTCTCGTTCTGTCACTGGCTGCCTGAGAGAAGAGCCCCACTCCTGCCTCACTACAGCCTCCCTTTAGGCAGCTGTAGAGGGCAATAAGGTCTCCCCTGAGCCTCCTCTTCTCCAAGATAAACAACCCCAGCTCCCTCAGTCGCTCCTCATAGGACTGCAGAACCACATAATGCATCTGACTGTGGAAGACATGAAGTTCCAAACAAGTGCTTCTACAACTACAAACTATTTCAACAGTCAGGTAATTTATTTGAATTTTATGTTTCTTTTAATGTCTTTCTCTGTTTTGATCAATCAACCTTACGTTCTACAACAATTAACTTTTTTTCTTCTTTCTTTTTTTTTTTTTTTTTTTTTTTTTGTGCTAGCAATCTTCTGTTCACTTCTGCATTGGACAAATGCCCCAGCATATAATTTATGACAAAAGCAAGGTCCAGGCTATTCGATATTAAAGAATCCCGAACCCTTTGGAAAGAGGAAAGACCATTGTTTTGATTGGTTTAGCTAATCATCTTCTGCACAAAATTTCTCCTTTGCAGTGTCTAAATGTGTGTAGTATTATATCTGTTTTCTTTTTTCAAAATTATTTCCTTTTCCTTTGTACCATTTGGCAACCATTTTCTTGAAATTAGCTGCAGATTCCTGAAGAAAAAGATACATAAAGGCATATGTGTCAAATCTGGCCTAGTTTACACTGGCTTGTTCAGCAAAGTCTTATAAAATGAAATAATATGGCAAATAAGCTATCATGTCATCTGGAAGAACTGGTCCCCTCAGAACAGTAGTAAGATAGGGTACAATGTGAGAAAAATTGTAGCAATGATTATCCTTGGCCTGCCTGTTGAGAGAACATAAGTCTTCAGCTTCTGATAATGTATGCATCATTCATGACCGCTAAAACTTAGACAGAAGAACGAAAATTGGAAATTAACTTTTATTCCAACAGAATTTATATTATTTTTTCTTTCATGAAACTTTTATGTAAGTGAAAATAATATATATGGAGAAAATTGAATTCAAGATGACCAAAGGATTCTGTTTCCCAGAAAAATCCACTTACTTTCTGTTAAAATCAGCACATTTATTAAAAAAAAAAAGAAAATAGGAACAACAATAAAACCCCAAACCAAAACACTTCCTTTTCTTGTACTAGTAATGGTGACCACAAATTAAAAAAACACACTTCCTTTCGGCAACAGCTGAGAGGAGTTAAATTGGAAAAGTTTCTAAGCCTTACTGAGTTCTGAGGTAATGTTTGCAGCTTTGAATATAATTATTTTTTGGCATTTATGAGTAATACTGCCAGGATCACTTGCTGAACAGTGTTTTTCAGGAAGGAAAGTTTGGAAACCTTGAAATTTCCCATTACTCTATTGAAGTAACATGTAATACTTTGCTTTGTTTTGTTCCTTATTCTTCTGAAAAGATGGAGGTCACACTGAGTTTGGGATCCAAATATAACAAATCTACACTACTCAGAGAGAAGTTGGACTCAATGGTCTCAAAGGTCTTTTCCAACCTTACGATACTCTGATGCTGTGATACTGTGAAAAAACTATCATTACGTCCAGGAAACAAAAATTTCTGCCCATCAGGGTAGTATTTTCAACTAATTGTGCATGAATTCGTTTTCAGTGATGAATAGTTCATATTATGATTAATTGACCACAAAGGCTTAATGTACATTCATACCTCATTGGCTTTTCTTGATTACCTTCAGTCACATCTTGTGTTTATGTGAATCATTGTTCCTTTTTACTACACTTGACAGCCTCAGGGTTTAGATATCCATGTGGTGATGCATTTGCTTCTGCTTACAAGCAGAATTACGTTTGTGGTTTCAGTTTGTTGATTGATGTGGTGTACCATTAAGGCACAACTCGATCGATTGGTATTTGTCAATTCTGATGAGTGATTTTGTTCTCATTTAAACCAAGCTAAACTTCACTAATCTCATTGATCTTGTAATACTCTTAGAGTGAAATGGTGGCCCCGCTGAATTTAGTGGCAAAACTGCGAGTGAAACCGATGGTTGAAACAATTGAAAGCAAATAACATCTCTTTAACTGGAAATGTTTAAAATTTGGTTCCAGCCTGAATGTGCTCCAGGGAAATCCCACAATGCTGGCTAGTTAACAAAGTGTCTGGAAATGCTGGGGTCACCAGCCTGCTTTCCAAGTGCTGTGTCAGAGTTCTGTGGCAGGGAGAGCTGGGGCTCCCACAGCTTTGTGCTAGTAAGAATGGGCAGCCCGGAGAAACTCTGGGAACCCAGGAAAACCCAGGGAATCACTCCAGAACTGGATATCCCACAAGTGCTGGTGGTGATGCATTAGAAACCCCAGACGCTTTCCACAAATGTATACAAAGCTTCAGGAATACCCTTCCTCTCATTTACCTAATATTTGCAGTTCAGCAGCAAGTCATCATTTTTCAACGTAATCCTGATTTGCTGAAAAATAAGGGCAGATTTTATGTCAGCAAGCACCTCAAGCAAAGTTCCCTAATGGTCTTATTGCAACAGCATATTAAAGTCAGTTATCTTTCATAGTTTAAGGAAACACACCTACTGATATGCTCATAATCTAATTTAAAAAATATTTCTTAAAAATATGTATTTTCTAATTTGAGACAATGAGATTGTGATGATGCATGCATCCAAAATTTGTTGCAGGGTGAGTTATTGGAGTTCAAATACTCGACTATAGATTTGAGGAAGGATATGGTGTTTTAGTTTGGACCAGTCTATCATCACAGATTTGAAGTGGCTGAACAGGTAACAATCTGGGTTTTAGTGCAGCCCAGTGCCTGTCAGTACTTTACCAGGTAGTTTAAGCTCCGATTCACTGATTGGGACATTACATTGCAGTCACGCTGTCTGAAAACTGGTTAGAGAAAGGGATTCATATTCTGTTTTGTATTGAGCCATCACTCCTGGGTAATTACTCACTCTTGGGACTCCTAAGAACTATTACGATATAACAGTTACCATAGACCATCAAACATCTCATATTTCTAAGTAGTTTAATTACTCTAGATATAGCTCAAAATCTTTGTTCATATTGCTTCCTGCCAATTAAAACCCCAAGCAGCATTTACTTTTTTAAATTTTAAAGATTTTCCACTGTAAATAGAACAAAAAATACTAATGGTACAATATCAACTGAAGAGCAGAGACATATTATAATTCTTATAATTCACCGTTCAATTAACACATCATGAAAAATTATTCCTTTTTTTAAAAGTTTAATGGAAATTGAAATCGTAATTTTTTTTCTTTTACTATGAAAGAGCATGTTTCATTTATTTATTTGCATATGCCTCAGGCCTAGTGTGCAAATGAAAACTGGACACATCATCTGAATTTAACTGCTAAGAGGAAGCACTTGAAATTTTGTGAAAGACTGCTCCAATGAGATGTGCACAAATATTAGTGTAAAGAGATCTAAATCTCTTTAGAGATCCATTTAAACAAAAAATGAGAGTGTTTCTCAACAAGATTAAATAGTTCACCTTTTAGTCAGATAAGACTGTTTCACACCTGAGTCATAAGATATTGAAAAAAACCCAAGAAAATAAAGACTTGAACACTCAGCTTGGAAGGAAATTTAGAACTCAGGTCAGTACCACAAACATTTCTGAGGTGTGCAGTGTACTAAATAGCTTTTGTATTGACTTGAAGAGTCAGCTCATGTATTTCCAAAAAGTCAATAAAATATGTAACATCATGCAACAAATATGCCAATGAAACACTAAGGGTATCCGTATTGTTTTTGGCTCTTTCTTCCCACTGAATCCATGCTAAAGGTATCCTTTATACCTATACAAAACCTCATTTTCATTTTTTATTTCATCTGCTTTGAAGACAAAGAGAATCAGAACATTTATGTGCCTTCAAAGCACACAGAGGGTATTTCTCTTGAAATCCACTGTGGCAATAAATAAACTAACTTGATAATTCAGCACACCACAAAGGGGAAGGAAAAGTGTAGAAAGATTATCATAACCAAACATTTATTTATCAAGATTCAACTTTTATCTCCTGCACTTAACTGGGACGCTAACAGAGAAGTATGCGAGTTTTCCTCGAATGACTCACAGCCCTGTGCCAGCTTACTTTCCGCTGTCACTGCAAAGAGATCGGACTTTGGTGAGCAGCATGAGGGAATCACATTGAAGTCAGCCTTTCCAAAAGACATTCTTCTGGAAACCTGTGAGCACTGGGGAAAGCATTTGGACTCTGGAGTAAATGTTATGAACAGTGACTTTAATCGTCAGAATATAATCATGTTAGAACGAAGAGCAAAGCAGAAAACTGCAAGTCCAATTACGCGTATTCTTCTGGAGGACGTGGGAAGGGCAGCAAGTTCTATTTTCTAAATGTACACAGGGGAAGTGGGCTAAGCTCCTTCCCTCCAAAAAATTAGCATTTTCAATCTCATTTTCAAAGAAATGATATCTGTCTTTCTTTCTGCTTTTAACTTCAAATGCAGCTGTAATTTCTCATGATGGAGTTGTGTGGTTTGTTTAAAATCTCATCTTTTGAAGATTAAATGCTGTGTATGGAAAATTTCTATGTTGTCTTCACAGGTGCTTTGGACTACTTTCCTGACACCCCTTTGGGGGGACTAGTAGATGCATCTGCTTTTATTTTTCAGTTATTTTTCAAATTTACAAAAATACCAGATTATACCAAAGAACAGTCCATAAGGTTTTTTAAAGGGAATCCAGAGTAAACATTAGCTTATTATTTACACCAGCAGTGATTATTTCCATCATTCCTTCATTCAGCATCTGAAAAAACGAGTGAAATAATTTCTTCTTGGCTTCTTTAATTCTAATAAACTTATAGTCTGACTTCTAGAAAGCTATTGCACCAAATATAGTGACTGTGATGAAAATCATCACAAGTGATTACCTATCAAGAACACAGGTTTAGTAGTCTTGAGCATGCATCTGTTTCATTGACATCTAGGTTAACAAAGGTGATAACCTGGAAATTTCAGGTATATCATTCTTCCTCCGCCCCCAAAGAAATTCATTTTTGTAACAGGTGCATATTTTCTTTTTTTTTCTCAATGTTGTAATGACCTATCTGATACTTTAACTGCTCTCCAGGGCTGATATTAAAATTCTTGTCTTAGTTTTTACCACAGATGAAACATATGGACTTAAATATTATTGACTGGAACGGGCCTTAAGAACCTGATAGAATGAGTCTTTCAATTTTTCCTTATTTATTGCACAAGGGAACCAATTCTTCACCAAAACAAGAGTGATTCTTTATAATGTAAATATGGATGGAATTTGATTTTTGTGCAGATAAATTATATGCATTTTAAAAATATTAAAATAAATATATTTGGTTTTAAGAGTTCTCATCTGTTTGAATGTATCCCTCCATAAATATTATGACCATAATACAAAAAACCTCCAAAAATATAAGAAAATAAACAAGAAATGTAATTCACTAATAAATTGAGACATTCATTGTGCTTAAGAGATTTCTAAAAGTTCATACATTGTTATGATTCTGAGTAAAGCCTCTAGCTTTGTTTGAAATGACATTTTCAATATTATAAATGCATGTTATATAATTGATCCTTAAACTTCCCTCAATTTTATAATGCTACTTACTAGTTTTAATAGTAAGTGATTGCTGATTCTTAATAAAAAATGTCCAATAGAAAGTCCAAATAAGTTGATCTGGAGAAAAAGGAGATATCTTAAAACTCAACAAAAATAGGAAATGATGGAACAGAGGCTAATATATTGGAAATACTGAAAACCTGAAAAGAACTTGGAATCTTTCTGAAGCCTGGTACATAGCAAACAAACTGCCCTTGGATAGGCTTCATGGCTTCATGGTTTATCTATTATGTGTTTTTGGGTGCCTTAGGTAATTTTTAATTTAGGATAGTACATTGACATTGCTCGTATGTTATTTACTATGTGAGGCGCGACACTGAAGAATTTCTTAAATTATGTGTCTCTCATCTCATTTATGCAGTCAAATCTTTGTGGCCATTTTCAAAATTTTGTAAGATAAATATTTACTTTTTCTTGTATTCATATTACAAGAGCAAATTAAACTTACCAAACCCAACTGGCTGATCCCTTCAAAGACATACATGCTAAGTTCCAAACTCAGCTAAGTCCTTGAATGTACTTTACTCTGCTTCCATCTGGAAAACAGCATTTGAGTACTTGTGACTTCGTTATTTATAAAATGTTGTTTTCTAGTTAGGCTAGAAGTTGCAACAGAAATGTTCTTAAGACTGTGACTCATTTGGGCTTGTTGAGTCACAGGTAATAAACAGGATACTGCTAATATTGTACAACATTTACTCTAAAAGTAACAGTTTGAAAGGCACAGTTTTCCTCCTTTCTAAGAAAAGAGATTGACATGTTCAAAAAAAAAGGAGAGAATCGTCCTTGTGAAGTCAAGGGATTTTTTCTGCTAAGCTGATAATAGTTTGAAAATTCCTATATCTCTAAGCACACTGAATATGACAGCTTTGGTAGCCAGGGCCACAGGCTACTTCGAGCAGTCATAATCATTACTACTTAACAGTTTTATGTTAACATTAGATTATTTTGGAAATCTTAATTGCACTGGCAACAAAACCACTCCCTATGAGAGTTAGATCCGTTACTTTAAGAAAGCTTAATTGTCTACTTGCATAGGTAATAAATAGAGGAACAGGGAATGTAGGTCTTTGAACAGGAGATTAAATAGGACAGTATTAACAAATTAAGTATTCACATTTTTATATGTATGTTAAACTAAATAGCTAGGACTTTACAACTCCAGAATTTCATTAATTTTTGAAGGTAGCAAGCATTACTAATAAATATGGAAAATTTGAGGTCAAATTTTTAGTATATTAAAACCAGAGAGGAAAATCCCTCACCTTCAGTGGCAGAACTATTAAAACTTAGTTGTTTATGCCATCTTTTATCCTCTGTGCAGGTACTATACCAGTAATAGTTTTCTCACATTCCCACATTGCCCATACCAAGGAATCTTGGTCAATTTTGAGGTATAAACTGATGTTTTGCACAATGCTTTTTAGAACTATTTATTTTTATTAGAGGAGAACAAATCTTTGATGATATAAATGGGAAGAACTAGTTCAGCATATTTTATTTTCTATGATTTTGGTTTACACACAAATTATTCTACAGAGAAAAGTATAACAAAATGATTTAAAGATATAAAAACCACAACTCCTCTTTTTATTCTGGATCAAAGCAAGTTTATACCTTAAAATTACTTGTGTTATAGAATCTCCTTCCTTTCAAGGATGTCCATAAACTAACAGATCTTACTGCATCTGTCACCAGTACATAGTTACTGTAAAGAAATATAATGTGACTGTGGCTCAAGAACGTTCAGCTCTTAGCTCCACCAGAAATAATTAATAGTAAGGTTTCATTATTCTAGCAGCTGAAGTCCTTATAACTAATATTAATGCTGATTTTTATTCCTGAAATTTCAGAACTACTTTGCATAGAACTGGGAAAATGTTAGGGTGTGATTTTGTGTTTCCTGAAGTTTCCAATGGCATTTAACATTTTTGTGGTCCTTTGAACCAAAAGGAAATTTCTAAAGTTTATGTACAAGTTTGGTCATTATACTTGAGAAAGAGAAGAGTTCAGAATCTGTTGATTGTTTTTAATATTAATAAATATTCTATCAGATTTGTCTTTGGTGACTACTCTATCAACAATGCAAAACATCTGCCATCTTTAAAAGAATTTTCCTTGGAATTAAACTTTTAAATGTTTGTAAAGGTAGACATTATGGCTGACTTATTCTATAGTAACACTAATTCCAGTAAAAACTGGTATTTTGAGATAAATGGACTCTGAATAAATTGTGACAACCTAATCTTTGGAGTTCATAGATTTTCCTAGTGCAAGATACAACCTAAAGCTTAATAAAATGTGCTTCAAAGATGTAATATTTAAATCCTTTTAATGTAGCACAGCTCCAGTAGAAGATGGTCGACAGTACTCAGAAAAAAAATTAATCACTATGTGACAACACAGGCAAAATCTCATCAATCTTTCAAGTTATTGACTCAGCTCATAATAACATTATTCCGAGTTGTTTAGGTAGCTTACCTAGTGATTGAAGTAAGTCAGTTGTTATGACCAAATCAGACTTGCTATATACTCTTCACATTAGACAAAATATATCTGATATAAGCCTTAGTTTGAAATACCAATTACTTCTCAGAGTAAAAATCGAGTGATTTATTAATATTGTATTTAAGAATTAAGACTATTAGACCTTTTACTATTCCCCCTCCTGCCCCCGACGGAGGTATCTGATTTTTTTATGACACAAGAGATAACTTACAAATCAAAACAAATTCTCTTTCTAAGATCTTCCAGAGTTTCTGAAGGAATAACAATCCCTCAGTGAAAGTGCCAAAGCTTTTTTCTCTATTTTCAGTAGTCCCCAATTACCTTCTATAGGGCATCCTACAAAGTGCGGTAACTATAACATGCTCTGTGCCTCCTTCCTTTGTGATGACCTCAATTTAAACAGTCTTGTTTGTGAAGTCATGCAATGTGAGAAACTTGACCATTCCTTGAGCTTTTTCATAATACTTTGTCTCTTACACAGAGGGGTCATTTCAGGGTTGGATGGTAAAATAGTGGTAGCTTAATCTGTGTAATTCATTTGTCATATATCTATGAAAAGCTTCATAATTCCTCAATCTCCATTGCAAAGGTGATGTGAGTATATACATAACCCTAAATATGAATCGTGGCCAGCTTAGAGTTCATCTGGCACCTGTAATAGCAACAGATACACCTCCATAGCATCACGCTTTACATGCGCATTCTGCAACCACTGCACCCCTTTAAATTCTGTAGATGTTTTCACAGTAAGAGTATTTCCCCTCCTTTGTCCATTCTGCATTCTTAACAATACTTTGTTAGGGTTGATCAATACTTCCATAATGTGCTGAAGAAAAAATCCTGTTTATTTCCAGCTATTTTAACCTACAGGATTGCAAAATTATAGGAATGTGTTTGGCCTGTGTTTTGGCAAAGAAACGAAAAGAGAGGTGTTTTGGTCACCTCAGTTATGACCTCAAAGGAGGATGAACAGAATACTCTCAATGTGATTATTTTTGAGTTCATGGTTTGCACACATGCCAAGAGTGTACCAGACTTCTCAGAACAGGAGTGATCATAAGGCAAATAATAGGGATTTTTAATATTATATAGTGTCATAGAAGTCTCAAATCTCATTTCACTTATACAAGCATAGCTTGATCCTGGAATGAGATCAGATTTTGATCCAAGATCCAGTAGATTGTAATCATTCTATCAGATACAGTGCTAAACTGAAAACTACGAGCTATGGACAAAATACAGATCTCAGCTACCTTCTAGATGCTCATATCTGTACAGATGTTTTAACCTTTGACTGAAAGGAAAGCAAATAATTTATCTAAACTTTGAGGTCACATGTAGGACACAATTTCCTTCTACTTGAGTGGATCAGTGTACAAATAAGAAAAATGTGAACAGACCATGAGGGAAAAATTCTATGCTGTTTCTGCACTGAGATGTGTGAGTATACTACTTTTAAACCTCAGGAAATTGTACCAGGTGTGGAGGCGAGGGAAAGGAGAGGGGCTTTGTCTGTTTTTGAGTGATAAACTGCATAAATGTTTTCCAGAGGTCAGAAACTGAAAGTTATAAAATATCTTTGCTCAGGTAATACTGCTTAAAACCAACAAGAGAATTCACAATGCAAAACTTACACATTTATACTACAAATTTAAAAAGTAATATGGTAATATAAGTATCCAAGAGTAATATATACCTTAAAGATGACCTTTTAGGATGGAATGTAGCCTTTTTTCAACTGTTTAATAACCTAAATTTGCTAAGCTTTGGGTTTGTCAGGAGTTGCTAAACATTTATCTTGAAACAGAACAGCCTATAGCCCATTCAAAATTTCAGTATAGCCTGACCTAAGATTTTGCTTGTGGAAATAAAATTGCATGAGTTGGCTACAAAATCTGCAACTAATTTTAGATCCCGAAACATACACCTTACCTAAAGTTTGAATTTTTTTTTCATTTTATTTCTAGTTCTTAATCATACTTATAGATATTTTCATAATGATGATTGAAAAGTGTTTGAACTTAATCTGTTAATTATTATTATCTGTTAATTAGTTAATTATGTAGGTGAATTTTTTAAATGTTTTCTACATTTTTATATGTAACTTAAATTTCATTTTACATATCCGAAGATCCAATCTATGTTTACATAGATTCACATGCAAGTCAGAAATTCAAATGTGTGAAGGAGATGCAAAGGCAGCTCCAAGTATGTCAAAGGATTTAGGTTATCATTTAGTCTTAGAGGAAACTGATTGACAGCTTTTACTGGGAGATGTGTAATTAGTGAAGAACTAATGTGAAACAAAAGGCTATGTGAAGGATATACTTTTTCCATTTTTAAAAGACAATAGAGGTATCAGCAAGTGTTCTGAAACTCATTGAATTGCAGTGTGAGAAGATACATCAAGGTGTCTTCTGCTCCATCCCATTGCCTTGTTTGCAGGTGGGGTTAGAAAGTACTGAGTTTGTATTTAAACTTTTTCTATAACACAGACTTTACACTCTCTCCAATGAATCTGTCAATTTACTTCATAACTACCTTGAAAATGCTGGCATTTTACCTTTTTTTCCCCTTTAGATTTATATTGAATATCTTTTGCTACAATTTATGACTATTACTGCAAATCCCATTTCCTTTAGACATGGAGCCCTGTCTCCTCAGGGATGGGCCACAATAAAATTCCTTTCCCATCAGATTGCACGGTGGCCAAGATGTCCATTGCTAAAGCAAAGGGCCTCAGATGGGGACCATCTGCGGTGACTGAGCAAAAGCGCGCACACACACAGTTGCTAAGACAAAGTCTCCAATTTGAAGTTATCTCCTTTTTCTTTTCAGCAGCTCCATACTCTACAGTTGTGGACCTGGGCTATGAGGAGGTTTTACATAAAATTTAAAAACACTCACACAATGACTGTCTTAGGTCATATTCTCTGGCACACAGCCTCACCAAGTGGTTTTCCAACTTGATTTTCACACACTCTCCCTCTCACAGCACAACCATCCTGTTAGGTCTGTCCAAGGTAATTTTATATTTTGTTGTTGTGCTATATAATTAATCTTGTTTAATTATCCAGGCAGCTGGAACCACCTGTTCTGTTGCGCTTACAATGGAGGACAAGTTATTCTACTTCTTCTTCCAATGTCCTTTTACGTATTTCAGAAATAGTTGTGGTGATCCTCCTCCTCATCTCACTCTTTTCTCATATACCTTATTGTTCTTGCTCTCTGCATGTCATCCTATTTTTTATTTTGTACTTGTCTTTGCATAAAAATATACAGAACTTTCCATGCTGTTCTAATGGGTAATGGTGAAAAGCATGATTTATATTCCATTGCTTGCCTATAACTTCTTTACAGGGCAACCTATACGTACTCTTTTAGGAGGAAAGCAGTAAAACATAACAATGTTCAAAATGATCTCCTCTTCTCCTGTTGTAGATGTGCTCATCAGATTTAATTTCAGGTGTTTACATAAAAGAGTGTATAGCAGAGTGGTCTTCTTTAAGAACAAGAACATGCTCTTCACATCATTTGCAAAGTAAGAACAGGAAAGGTCTGTCTCTGTTCTGCCACAGCTCTGATCAGTTGCTCCCTTTTAAAAGGCCAGAGAGGGAAGTCCATGTGTCAGGTGCTGAAATGTGCACTGTGAAGATAATGTTCTTATACATTTCAAAGTGTGAGTTCCTAAATATTGACACTATTTCCAGAGGTAGAGCCACAAAACTTAAAAATCTTCTAGGTTCCCAAAATGCAAGAGTTTAGCATTCTCAAGGAATAAAGGTGCTTGAAAACAGTGTCTCCAGGTCTTCCCTCCAACTCATTCGTATTACTTATAATCATTCTCTAGTCTAAATATTTTTTCTCCCTCGATCAAAACCACTCCTGGTGTGGCCTTGCCTCCATCACAGATTCTACCACTTCTGTTCATTCAACACTTCTTTAGACAAGGGCAGTCCTTTCACTTCTACTTCAGTTTAATAGAGCTGCAACCACCTTCATGGCCTCTGCAGAAATTTTTTATATTTGATTGTGTTTTAAAATCACTATCAGAGTTTTCACTATTTTTCACAATCAGTGATATCACTATTTTTTATCAGAAATTTACTATCAGTTTAAAATGTTACCAAAACCAAGTAGACCATCAACATAGTCTATAGAATATGTATATGCATGCATATAGGGTGTATAGAATTTAACCTCTGGACCAAATTACATGGGTTTCATGTCAGATGGTATTCACTTGTAAAGAGAGTCACAGGGCAAAAAAAATGGAAGCTGACAGAGATGTGATTTCTACTGACTCACACCCAGCAACACTTACAAAAGTTTGTGTCATGTGCTTACCTTTTATGATGAAGAACTCTGCTTGATAAAGAACTGAAAAATACCTTCCAACAAAAGGAAAGAGAGAGATGTGTATTACTGATCTCTAGGATTTTCCTCAAAACTTACACACAGAAACAATGAAGAATTCAAATCGCATCTCACTGATGTCCTGTTTCGGGTATATGAAAGAATCCTCAATGTCAGCTGAGGTTTATGTTTTGTTCCTTTGATCCTGCAGTTTCCTGAATACAGGGCTTTCTGTGGAATAGCAGATCAAATTCCATTATGTATCTGTCGCAGCTGTCAAAGAAAGGAGAAATGTCTCTCTGAAACTCACTTCCATTTTGCTCTCAGTATCAGTTTTTCCAGAAATCCCTAGACAGTTTATACTACCGCAGCTCTCTTTGGCATGCCTCTGCTGTGTAGCATTTGAGCTTGACTGCCAAATTTACTCCACTTTTGGAGTCTTGCACATTTAGTTACTCTTGGGAAATCTCAACTAAACAATTGGCATTTAATTTTCTTGGCAATCAAGAGCTCTATAATCTGAGACAGACTTCCTTGCTTTGCTGAAGGTGGTGAACTACCCTTTAATGGAAATGTAAGGCAAATGATACTCTCTAAAATTATTTTCAGACATTATATAAAATGTTTGTTAATTTCATTTCTGTGAATGAGAATGTGGGAAGGAGAGAGCTGTCTTCCACTGTTATGTAAGAATTTGTATTGGAGGGTATAGCTTACCATCTCCACTTAAAGAAGAGGGAAGTGTGATCTCTTTCCTTTGTGTAAGATACTGTAATCTCTACAGTATTTCTGATATACGTGGAGAAAGAATTTTCAACTTTATCTGTGTTGGCAATTGAGATTATAAAATGAGCAGTAAGACCAGCCTATCAAGGACAGGCTCATGCTTATCCTTTCTGTTTCGGGTTGGGATGGGTTTTGGTTGGTTGGTTTTGGGGGTTTGTTGGTTTGATTGGTTGTTTTTTTCCCCATTGTGCAACTTGTGTTCTGAGTACAGGGACAACACCACAAGAGCTGTTGTGTGCTAGTTCCTTCTCTTAGTGGATTTTGTTCATTTTGGCANTTTTTTTCATTTTATTTCTAGTTCTTAATCATACTTATAGATATTTTCATAATGATGATTGAAAAGTGTTTGAACTTAATCTGTTAATTATTATTATCTGTTAATTAGTTAATTATGTAGGTGAATTTTTTAAATGTTTTCTACATTTTTATATGTAACTTAAATTTCATTTTACATATCCGAAGATCCAATCTATGTTTACATAGATTCACATGCAAGTCAGAAATTCAAATGTGTGAAGGAGATGCAAAGGCAGCTCCAAGTATGTCAAAGGATTTAGGTTATCATTTAGTCTTAGAGGAAACTGATTGACAGCTTTTACTGGGAGATGTGTAATTAGTGAAGAACTAATGTGAAACAAAAGGCTATGTGAAGGATATACTTTTTCCATTTTTAAAAGACAATAGAGGTATCAGCAAGTGTTCTGAAACTCATTGAATTGCAGTGTGAGAAGATACATCAAGGTGTCTTCTGCTCCATCCCATTGCCTTGTTTGCAGGTGGGGTTAGAAAGTACTGAGTTTGTATTTAAACTTTTTCTATAACACAGACTTTACACTCTCTCCAATGAATCTGTCAATTTACTTCATAACTACCTTGAAAATGCTGGCATTTTACCTTTTTTTCCCCTTTAGATTTATATTGAATATCTTTTGCTACAATTTATGACTATTACTGCAAATCCCATTTCCTTTAGACATGGAGCCCTGTCTCCTCAGGGATGGGCCACAATAAAATTCCTTTCCCATCAGATTGCACGGTGGCCAAGATGTCCATTGCTAAAGCAAAGGGCCTCAGATGGGGACCATCTGCGGTGACTGAGCAAAAGCGCGCACACACACAGTTGCTAAGACAAAGTCTCCAATTTGAAGTTATCTCCTTTTTCTTTTCAGCAGCTCCATACTCTACAGTTGTGGACCTGGGCTATGAGGAGGTTTTACATAAAATTTAAAAACACTCACACAATGACTGTCTTAGGTCATATTCTCTGGCACACAGCCTCACCAAGTGGTTTTCCAACTTGATTTTCACACACTCTCCCTCTCACAGCACAACCATCCTGTTAGGTCTGTCCAAGGTAATTTTATATTTTGTTGTTGTGCTATATAATTAATCTTGTTTAATTATCCAGGCAGCTGGAACCACCTGTTCTGTTGCGCTTACAATGGAGGACAAGTTATTCTACTTCTTCTTCCAATGTCCTTTTACGTATTTCAGAAATAGTTGTGGTGATCCTCCTCCTCATCTCACTCTTTTCTCATATACCTTATTGTTCTTGCTCTCTGCATGTCATCCTATTTTTTATTTTGTACTTGTCTTTGCATAAAAATATACAGAACTTTCCATGCTGTTCTAATGGGTAATGGTGAAAAGCATGATTTATATTCCATTGCTTGCCTATAACTTCTTTACAGGGCAACCTATACGTACTCTTTTAGGAGGAAAGCAGTAAAACATAACAATGTTCAAAATGATCTCCTCTTCTCCTGTTGTAGATGTGCTCATCAGATTTAATTTCAGGTGTTTACATAAAAGAGTGTATAGCAGAGTGGTCTTCTTTAAGAACAAGAACATGCTCTTCACATCATTTGCAAAGTAAGAACAGGAAAGGTCTGTCTCTGTTCTGCCACAGCTCTGATCAGTTGCTCCCTTTTAAAAGGCCAGAGAGGGAAGTCCATGTGTCAGGTGCTGAAATGTGCACTGTGAAGATAATGTTCTTATACATTTCAAAGTGTGAGTTCCTAAATATTGACACTATTTCCAGAGGTAGAGCCACAAAACTTAAAAATCTTCTAGGTTCCCAAAATGCAAGAGTTTAGCATTCTCAAGGAATAAAGGTGCTTGAAAACAGTGTCTCCAGGTCTTCCCTCCAACTCATTCGTATTACTTATAATCATTCTCTAGTCTAAATATTTTTTCTCCCTCGATCAAAACCACTCCTGGTGTGGCCTTGCCTCCATCACAGATTCTACCACTTCTGTTCATTCAACACTTCTTTAGACAAGGGCAGTCCTTTCACTTCTACTTCAGTTTAATAGAGCTGCAACCACCTTCATGGCCTCTGCAGAAATTTTTTATATTTGATTGTGTTTTAAAATCACTATCAGAGTTTTCACTATTTTTCACAATCAGTGATATCACTATTTTTTATCAGAAATTTACTATCAGTTTAAAATGTTACCAAAACCAAGTAGACCATCAACATAGTCTATAGAATATGTATATGCATGCATATAGGGTGTATAGAATTTAACCTCTGGACCAAATTACATGGGTTTCATGTCAGATGGTATTCACTTGTAAAGAGAGTCACAGGGCAAAAAAAATGGAAGCTGACAGAGATGTGATTTCTACTGACTCACACCCAGCAACACTTACAAAAGTTTGTGTCATGTGCTTACCTTTTATGATGAAGAACTCTGCTTGATAAAGAACTGAAAAATACCTTCCAACAAAAGGAAAGAGAGAGATGTGTATTACTGATCTCTAGGATTTTCCTCAAAACTTACACACAGAAACAATGAAGAATTCAAATCGCATCTCACTGATGTCCTGTTTCGGGTATATGAAAGAATCCTCAATGTCAGCTGAGGTTTATGTTTTGTTCCTTTGATCCTGCAGTTTCCTGAATACAGGGCTTTCTGTGGAATAGCAGATCAAATTCCATTATGTATCTGTCGCAGCTGTCAAAGAAAGGAGAAATGTCTCTCTGAAACTCACTTCCATTTTGCTCTCAGTATCAGTTTTTCCAGAAATCCCTAGACAGTTTATACTACCGCAGCTCTCTTTGGCATGCCTCTGCTGTGTAGCATTTGAGCTTGACTGCCAAATTTACTCCACTTTTGGAGTCTTGCACATTTAGTTACTCTTGGGAAATCTCAACTAAACAATTGGCATTTAATTTTCTTGGCAATCAAGAGCTCTATAATCTGAGACAGACTTCCTTGCTTTGCTGAAGGTGGTGAACTACCCTTTAATGGAAATGTAAGGCAAATGATACTCTCTAAAATTATTTTCAGACATTATATAAAATGTTTGTTAATTTCATTTCTGTGAATGAGAATGTGGGAAGGAGAGAGCTGTCTTCCACTGTTATGTAAGAATTTGTATTGGAGGGTATAGCTTACCATCTCCACTTAAAGAAGAGGGAAGTGTGATCTCTTTCCTTTGTGTAAGATACTGTAATCTCTACAGTATTTCTGATATACGTGGAGAAAGAATTTTCAACTTTATCTGTGTTGGCAATTGAGATTATAAAATGAGCAGTAAGACCAGCCTATCAAGGACAGGCTCATGCTTATCCTTTCTGTTTCGGGTTGGGATGGGTTTTGGTTGGTTGGTTTTGGGGGTTTGTTGGTTTGATTGGTTGTTTTTTTCCCCATTGTGCAACTTGTGTTCTGAGTACAGGGACAACACCACAAGAGCTGTTGTGTGCTAGTTCCTTCTCTTAGTGGATTTTGTTCATTTTGGCAACAAATCTGTCCATTCAAAAGCCATAAAAATGCAACGCAACATTATCTCTCATTTCAGTGGTTATCTAAAGTTCAGCATTTCCATCTGTGTGAACAATGTTTTCCTCTCTTATAATCTCCTCCCTTAAAAATAATTACTGGGCTAGGACATAATTATGTGTGCTTCCTATTCCAGTAAAGAGGAAGGAAACTTCCAAATCAGATGGACGTCAATTGGGCTGTAACTTCTGCTGAATAAATGTGCATCTTCCAGCAGGAAAAAATTTTCTATTGTCAAAACATGGATAGGAATTGGTCTTCCTCTATTTAATGGGCAATCTAAAGGTCAGTAGCCTGAATGGATAAAAATGGTGACATTACACCTGATGATTAATTTGTTGGTTTGAAATCTAATAGAGGAAGTCACTGAAACCTGCCTGCAAGCTGATTATTACTATTCCGTTACCCCCTATCCCATCAATAAGGATAAACCACATACAGATAGATTTGCCTGGATAAAAACAGTTACAATGCAAAAAGTTTAAAGAAATAATATTCCCACACAATACAGTGAAAAAAACTGGTTTCCTTTCCATACATAAAGATATAAAAATCCATAAAGATTTAGAGTAGGTGGCAGTCAGTAGATGTTTGTATTATGCGTATGAAAATCTAAGTGCAACAGTAGATGAAGTGATCATACTAGTTTGAGTATTTAAAGAAAAAAAAATTCTGAAGGGTTCTGTTGGGAGAAAATACTTGTAAAAGATAATTATTTATTCACAATGTTTAATTACATTTTATTTTGAAATAAAGAGAAAAAATAATTATTAAGATTTCTCCATACTTCATCTATATTTAGTCACTCCCTAGGATGTATTAAGCTCTTCTATGACTTGGCCCCACCAATTTCATCCCTGTTACAGAGTAACACCATCTAAATTCTTGTAGGTCTTTCACAGCAGCACTGGCTTTACTAGCTCACCAGGGGAACTCTGGGATTTTCAATACAGGTATAGGAGAAACATAGTATCAATTATTAATAATTTTTTACTTGATGATGCTCTCCCTTGTAACTCTATTATGCCTGAAAAAATAGTTCCAGTTTCCATGATTTCCTCACTTCCTATTCTAATCATGTTAGGTTGTATATCCAGGATGCCAGGGACAAATCTCTGAAAAGAGTTTTCAAGAGTTTTTGACCTCTTTTTAAACCTCATTTAGGTTCAGCTGGAACTGCAGTGCAACTCATATTATGAAAAATCTAGTACTGTAAGAAGAGAAAAACTCCACAGTTCCTCCTATTTGTCTCAGTAACATTATTGTTAAGGAAACAGTGGACTTTGTGAATACAATTGAAACAGAAGACACGTATAAGATTATTACAGATGAAGTAAATTTCATTACCAAGGACAGACCCTTGTTCTTGCATTATATTAGCACCACTTCTGTGTCCACTTGCCTCTGGTTACTGCTGGGTTTGGAAAATGAGCAACAAAATTCCAAAAACAAGCTTTGTGTTTCGGTGGATGGCAAAATGTACAGAGAAGTTGTACATGGAATGCATCCGAATCTCTCATCTTTCCATCCAAACTTAAAACTAGGCATGCAATTATTTAGTAATTAATATTATAATATCACAGTATGATTTCTATCACATGGCAAGTTTGGGAAAAGCTACCATATACAAACAACTCCTGCTTCTTCCTAACCCCACCTGCCCATATTAGCACTGTATATAGAATTCAAATTCAGCAGAGATTAGTTTTTATATTTAAAATACAAACTCTAATTTTATAGACCAGAAAACTCAAGGACTTCCATTCTGTCTATTTGATTATTTCATAATGATGTATTAGATTTTATTAATTTTCAGATGTGTTGGTTCGGTGTGTTCGTAAAATCTTCTCAGTTTACTTTTAAGATGATAAAAAGCAGGTCATGCAGCTTTAAGACCTCCCACATTCACTTTGAGCTTACACAGTTCTTCAGTCATGTCTGATAATAAACCCAAATGATAAGGAAGAACTAGGCTCTATGAGACATATTTCTGCACCTTGAAATGTAGAGATCAGGTTTAGGAGCATTAAAAGCAGAGCTCTTTCTGCCGGGGAGGGAGTAAGTGAGACAAGTTTCTTTTGTAGCTGGATTGTCAATGTACCTGTATTCTTTAGGTGTTCTCTTGGTGAGCTAGCTGACTTATTTGATGGGCCAATGAGTTAAGAACCCTGCACAGTGAGAAGAAAGGCAAAAACTATACAATATTCTTCTCCCTAGAAGGGAAAATTCAGGAAGCTAGGAATTTATAAAATATTGCTTTATTTAGAATAAATGTCAACACACTAAATATTTCTCAGTAGGAGAGCACCAGCTCTCAGCATTCGTATTTTGGCTGATTATGAAAGGCCAACTGTTTTCATGTAGGAAAGCCGTTTAACAATTCTGCTGCTTGCTTTTATATTTCAGAGTATTTCACAGCCTCTCAAATTTCTTGTACACCTCTCTGCACGTATTATGCACTGGAAATTCACATCGTCCTAAGTACTGGGCACCCTGGCCTCTCCTCTGAAAGACAGCTCTGTTTGGAGGGCAGAGGGCAATGTAGCACAACCATAGCAGTGTTTATAGCCACTGGGCAATGCTTTCCTGCTCCTTTTCTCTACCCAGTCAGCTCGCACATTATGAGGGCTGCGTGTGTGAAATGCAGATTGCAATTGCAGTCAGACAGAATTTGCCATGATGTGGGGGTGCACAAGCATTCATCATTTTGCATGTTTGCTTGGCACTGACGAGCTGTTAATAAAAAACGAGCTTTCAGAGCTGAGGTTTTCAGACAATCTTGACATTGTAAACACCTGCCTATGCTTTAACACCTGTGCACTCATGATAAGCTAGCACCTGCCGGTGTCTGTGCAGTGTGATTTATGGGCCTGGATAGGGGATCCTGAGGGCTTTCTGTGGCTCCAATCAGAAGCACACATGCACTACAATGTGCATGAAGGTGCTGGGACCTCATTTGTGCTTAAGCATTGCAGCTGAAGGTTCCAAAGCAACCTAGGTGTGCACTACAGCTCAGACTTAATCAGCTGTTGATGCTGTTGGATGTAGGCCAACCGTGCCCCACATCAGGAAGCAGAAGACCATTGAGAATATTCGAATGCACTGATCGGGGATGTGGTGCCAGCCCAGAGCTCATTGGTCAAGTGGGGCTGCTGTGAGGGCATGGGCTATCATAAGGGGAGCCCAGAAGCTTCCAGAAAGCCCTGCCGCAGTGGCATGTGTGTGTGATGGATTTCACCTGAGTTCTGCACGTTCCTTCTCTCTGCTCTAAGAGAAATTTACTGCAGCTTGCACTTGACTCCGTACTTCTCTGGGTACCGTCTGATGGGGTGCTTTGAAATAGGTGTCGAAGAAATTAATCTCAGATAAGCAAATACGGCAAGAGCTCTCTTTTTAAAGGTTAGATGATATTCCCCAAAGAACTTACATGCGGAACCAAAGTGACACCTCCAGACTTAATATAGTAGGACTCAAAGATATGTGGCCATCCAGTGTGTATGCCTGTGTACCTGCCACTGCAGTCTGAGCCCTGGCTGATACACAGTGTTTTGAAATATTCTGAAAATTTGGCCCCAGAAACACATCAAACTTTAATTTAGTTTACTATTGGTGAGTCTTAAAATGGCAATTATACAAATGAGGAGAAAAATTAAGATGTAAATGATCAGATGTTTTGCTTCCTTAAAGTATATGCAGCTACACAGTTCTCAGTTAAACTTGCATGGCACAATCATGTTGGCAACAAGTTGTAGCCTTCTCTTTGTGAGAAATGGGTGTAGAATATCTGGCCTTTGCAATTTCAGCATACTGCAAACTCTTAAATATTAGTCCTTTTGGATTATTACTTCTTTTAGATTATTCAGCTACTTATTTTATTTGTCATTAGCACTTGTTCACTAATCAGAAGAACTGGATGTGTGATTGCTTTCCATTTCAACACCCAGAAATTATTCTTAACTTGGTTATGTGAATCAGTATAGAGATTATTAAAAACTGCTTTCTATGATTTCTAAGAAATTAATTGTGTTTTGTTAAAAAAATGTCCATTAATCTTAGATATTTCAGCAAATCCATCAAAATATTTATAAAGCTTATTTTTCATACTTTAGTTAATTACTATCTGCTACTAAGGATGCTTTAGTGACATTAATATCTGTACAACTACACACTCTTCAAAACAGCTGTGAGAGAAATCTACTGGGTTTTTTTTTGAGGATTTTTCTTTTCCTTGTTTTTCTTATAACGTTTGTATGAGTCACTCCTTCTAAGCAAGTAAACTTCTGGTGGTGAAACAGAAAGGCAATCTGTCTCTTTCTAGCAAAATTAGAAATTCCAGAGGAGGAAATCAAGTGAAAGCTATTTTGGTAAGATTCATAAACTTAAAATCTGGTAAAGGTCATTAAAAATCTGCAAATAAAAATTCAATTAGCTGTCACTGAAGATAGAGAGTAGGACGTGTCTAACACAACTCATGCATCCAAACTGTGGATAAATTCCCTTTCAAAACAAATTATTGTATTTAGTCTTTAGTTTCCCAACTCAAATAATTGTCTATGCCCCAATATGGATATTTCAGTTGTCAAAGGATCTTTAACCAAGGACTGAAGGGCCATCACAACAGAAGACAGTCTATGTTCTAGCACTGGACGCATCATCAGTCCTACTTTGAATGGAGAATTCATGGCGATTATGATGTCACTAGAAGAGAGGAGGGACTGCGAGCCAGCTGTACGACTGTGGCTAAAAACCATTCTTAGGAAGAAATACCTGCCTTTCATGCTCAGTCTGGGGAAAGACCATCTCTCTGGGGAGACATCCTTTCAAGTTTCTCTGCTTCACAAGCAGCAGAGAAGGCTGCAGAGCAGGTTTAATGGTACTACTCAAAAGACTGAGCCAGAAAAATATGCAGACTGCAGCTGGATAAAAACAACCCATCTTTATGCTAGAAAAGTGTTCTTATCAAAACAGAGTGACTCTGCGCAGACTGCTGGTGGGAATGAGCTTTGCCTTACTTTAACTATCAAACTCTGCACAGAAATACGTTGATTTTTATGAGCTTACAAAAATACCCTCCAATCATTTTCCAATTCCCAGGCAGATTGCCAGTCACTCCTGAAATTACTGGCCCTTGTGAGCAGTGGGAACAGGGGATGTGGGGAAAGAGAAGATGAATCTGTGAGATGTAAGAATGTAGGGCTGATGCAGGATGATAGTGTAGACAGAAAAATCCCGTTCTTCATATTTCAGTGTAGTCTGGGTTGGTATTTATATACTGGAAAAGTTACACAAATGAGCTTTGTGAAGGTCATATCAATTTTTAACGAATTAAAATAGCTGGAGTTCTGGATAAGAGAGTGTTTTTTCATAGTAGTCGCAGCACAAGTGTGTTTAGAGAATACTCATCAATCCATATGACAGCTCTCTGCTTTGGGGATCACGAAGGTTAGACCTGGAGAAATTTCTTTCCAAACCTAAAAAACATGAGGGGAAACAGATCAGCTGGTTTCCTGAGATTAAAAGTTCAGTGTTTAGTTTTCTAGATTTTTAATAATGAAGATATTTGAAACCTCTGCATCTCAATTAGGAAAACTTAATCCTGAAGCTGCTACCTCTCAAATTTTTCCTTTAGTGTTTTGTGGAATTTCAGGCTACAAATATAAAGATATAATATATAAATTAAATATATAAATATATGTATTATATTGAAGTTCAAGGAGCACCTGGACAACACTCTCTAATCATATTATTTAGTTTTATACAGTCCTGTGAGGAGCAGGGAGTGGGACTTAATGATCCTTATTAATCCCTTCCCGTTTAAAATATTCTATAGTCCTACGATCCTGACTGATCAATATCTGTCCCCTTTTCCAAGTGCAATACACAAATACAATAATATATTAAGAAAATGTGAATGTACTCCAAGTCTGAAGAGAGAGGACTAAATAAACCCTTTAACAGATACTTAATATGACTGTTTTCATTATGGTTAAGTATCTGGCTGAATCGTTCCTCTCTGTCAAAATCACCTAATTGGCAAGGAATTCAATCCTTTCTTAATATGATGTATTTTAAAGTAACAAATTAAAACTCAACATCATTTTATGAACATTCATGAACAGAAAAAATCAACTTATTTTTGTTATGGGTTTATTGTTGATTGCCAAACATTAAAATATTTGGAAGACATAACAATGAGAAAGGAAGGGGTTGAGAAATGGGGTAGAGAGGGAAGGGATGGGGAAGAGAAAGAGAAATTGTTTGTATTTCACAGTATTCAAGAACCTTATTTATTTTTTCTTTTTCTATTAACACATTGTAAGGGCTTTTTTTCCAGTTGAAGACCCTGCAACAGAGCTTCTAGTCCTCAAGGGATCTGGAAGAGCAGCTGCTGTCGCTGTGTGAGAAAACAATGCACAGGTGCTGGCAGTGTAATTCAGCTGGCAATTTAGAAGAAATACAGCCACTTCCCAAAAAGAATAAGGAGCGTTACAGAGTTTTTCCTTTTAATCCTTGTTTCTCCTACTTTCAGAAGTGATGCTACAGAACAGGCTGCACTCAAAGGGAACTTTTATAAAGGTTTTTACTTTTCTTTCTGTTTCTCCTCTTTTTTTTTGTAACTGTCTTGCATTAGGTGATGTTAGTTGGATTTTAGAAGGGTACATCCTGACAAAATTTTCCACTGGTGTGGAGGCCAGCAGCTGGTGGTGAGCTCAGTGTGAAAGTCCCATTTCTATTTAGTGGAGCCTATATTTTGTGTACTTTAGAGCACTTGCTGGCTTATTCAAGAGTCTGGTTAAAAACTGAAATAGAGGAGGAAGGGGGCAACCATAGGACACAGACATGACTGTTACTTAATTGCATTTCCCATAGATGAAATTGCTAAAATCAAAGAAAATATCAACAGAGCCAACACTAACATCCTGAATAACCTCAGCTTATGTGGGTTACTGACCAAACATTGGTCCTTCAGCGAAAGAGAGCAGAATAGAGCTGGCTGATCCTTAAGGACACTTTCCATAGAATGCAAGAGCTCTCAGTCCACAGGTGTAAGAAATGAGGAAAATGCTAGTGCAGCTGAATCAAGACCTCCTGGTCAAACTAAAAGGCAAGTAGGAAATGCAAAGGAAGTGGAAGTAGGATCAAGCATACTGGGAAGAGTGCAGAGACACTTCTCTTTACAAGGGAAGAGCTACAGATGTTGTCAATCTGGTCTTCTATAAGTCCTTTGCCATAGTCCTCCACAACTCCCTTCTCTCTGCATTGGAGATGATGGATTTGATGGGTGAACTGTTCGGTAGATGAGGAATTGTTTGGATATTGACATTAAGAGAACAGTGGTCAACAGCTCGATGACCTGATAGAGAATGGTGACAAGTGGTGTCTCTCAGGAGTCCATATTGGAATTAGTACTATTTAGTACCTTCGTCAGTGACATAGACAGTGAGACTGAATGTACTCTCAGCAATTTTGCAGGCAACACCAAACTGAGTGGTGTGCGTGAGGGACAATGTGCCGTGCCGAGGGACCTAGATGAGCTTGGAAAGCAGGCCCGTGTAAACCTCATTAGCTTCAACAAGGCCAAGTGCAAGGTTCTGCACCTGGGTCAGGGCAGCCCCTGGTATCAGTAGAAGCTGGGGAATGAAGGGATTGAGAGCAGCCCTGCTGAGAATGACTTAGGGTTGCTGGTGAATAAAAAGCCCACAATGTGTGCTTGCAGCCCAAAAAGCCAATCGCGTTGTAGGCTGCATCCAAGAAAGCACGATCAGCATGATTCCATCCCTCTGTTCTACTCTGGTGAAACCCCACCTGGAATACTGCATCCAGCTCTGGAACCCTCAGCACAGGAAAGACCTGTGCCTGCTAGAACAGGTCCAGAGGAGGGTCATGAAAATGATCAGAGTACTGGAATACCTCTCCTATGAGGAAAGGCTGAGAGAGTTGGGGTTGTTCAGCCCAAAGAAGAGAAGGCTCCAGGAAGACTGTGTTGTGGCCTTTCAGGACTTAAAGGGGACTTGGGAGACAAACTTTTTAGCAGGACTTGTTGTGACAGGACAAGGAGCAGCATATTTAAATTAAAAAGGCTGTAGATTTAAGGAAGAGATTTCTTACAATGAGGGTGTTGAAACACTGGAACAGGTTGCGTGGAGAGATGGTAGAAGACCCAACCCTGAAACATTCAATGCCAGGTTAGACAAGGCTGTGAGCAACCTGATCTAGTTGAAGCTGTCTCTGCTCATTGCAAGGGGGTTGCACCAGAGGACCTTAAAGAGTCCTTTCCAACTCAAACTATTCTGTGATTCTGTAATACCCAAACACACTCAGATTAGTGAAGGAAGACTTTTCTCCTTCATAGTATGTTTCTGTTCAGTTCTAGTGTAGGTAGACCAACACATTTTAGTATCTTAGAAGTCTGTCAGTAATCTCACTTCCAATTCAGATGAGTTCAGTTGTATCCTCTTTCATTGTAGTGAAAGAGAAGTTTTTCCAACCATGGGGTATAAGGTGAGAGAGCCTGGAGTTAGAAGAAGGTAATAAAAGATGAGTCAGAATTTCTATCAGTGGAGTAATGAAAATGGATAAGGAAAATTCCAAAGAGTAGTATCTTTTGTGTAAGTGGAATTAAATATGGTACTGATTAATTAAATAGGATCTTGGGGAAAGATCATGTCTCTGAGGAGAGATCCTTTCAAGATTCTTACTTCCTAAGCCTACTGGCTGTTTCTTTTTTTCTTCTTTATTTTTAAATATTCTGATTGGCTGGAGTTTTCTGGATGCAGGTGTAATGCTAAATTGAATATTAAGTTCTACCCCACCTTCTTTTATCTACAAGAACCTTAAGCTGCAAGAGAAGTTTTCATTATAGCAGTAATATTAGTGACATCTTAGAACTTATCACTTAACTGAATTTCAACCTGTCAGGGGCTTCTCTGTAAATGCATACCTAATGAGCCTGAAATTTTGTGTATTGTCAGTGCATTGTAACTACTGCTGGGTTATGTTCTCCTTTATGTGCAAATATCTGATTTATTCCCTTTCACTATCTTGTACACGCTTGCATTTATCAAATATCTTGTAGTATTTTAAATCATGTCAAGAGCATGGGTAAGTAGTAAGTTTTGATGTATGCTGCTTTCTGATGTTTTTTTAAATTTTGCTCTCCCCAGGCTTTAGAAGGTCTTGGTGGTTCTTTGTCATCACATCCTTCTGTCAGTCTGTAATGCACAACAGGCAGAGCCTGGTTTGATGGACCTTGGAAGAAGAGTAGGAAGTAAAAATGGTCTCTATAACATATGTCCAACAGAGAATATATTTTATTGAAGGTGGAGATCAACTTGAAATATTCTGCAATCCTTAATTACCAAATCTGGAGGAAGGCAAGTGAAGCATAATCATAAGCAGGTTAAAATATTAGTAAATATATATTTAAAAAGGCATATATGCTGTAAAAAAAATGGGCATAAAACTAAATTTACAACATTAGCTATAGATTTTAAGGCCACAACATATCTTTTATATTCAAATAAAACAACACCTATATAGAAGAAATGTCTAAAGCATACCTTTATTGACTGATTAGTTTGGAAGTAATAAGAACTGTTAACTAATCAAAGGGATGCCAAAAGTGTAAGTCTAAGAAAATGTGTATGGTAGCACTTACATTTAACTTTCATGAAGTTTTAAAGAAATCTGTTACTCTTTGTCTTTTCTTTTTTTGCTGCTGCTTGGTCATTTGCCAGAAACAGCTATTTTGCAACCTGCTGAAAAATGAAGGGTGCAGATTTTTTTGACATTGAAATATTTTAATGTTCCAACCAGATGCTTTGCACTGAAATATCTTTGCAGAGTGGTTGTAAGAAAAAAAAATTCATTTCAGGCACAAAATCTCAATAAGGATGACAAGAGAATACTACTTTGTACAGATCATATGGAGTACCTATGCAAACAACAGCCAATGTAAACAACTGTACAGTTGAAGAACTCATTATCTTCTTATCTCTTTGTTTGGCATTCAGACCAAGTATACAGTCTAGCCCTATTATGTACAAAACTGTAGATATAAACATTCTTGAAATTAGTTTAAAACTGTCACTTACATGATGAACTTGCATCAAACAGGAATTTGGATTAGATGACTTCCAGACGTTCCTTTGAACCTAAATTAGTTTATGATCAGAAGTCTGGCTCATTAAAGGGCGGGGAATCAGACAAGCCTGTACTTATTTTGTTGCCTTTCAAAGTGACAGACGTTCAAGGGGTTTTGTTTTAATTTGATTTTATTTTTAAATATTAATTAAGAAAGTAAGCTTGCTGCACTTCTAACAAGATGAAGGACCAGCAGAAGAAAGACAGTCTCGAGGCTAAGTCCTTCATAATACTAGAAACATTAGAGATCACTAAAAGACAGATAGAAATACCATCAAGTAGAAAATTGTATGGGAAGATTTAAAAAGAGGAGGAAAGCTTATTTTCCCTTGTTGGAAGACAGATTACTGCAGAACAGGGCACACAGAAATCACTGACCTTAGAATTAGCCTGAAGATATGGTGTACTGCTATGGAGTGACTTGGTCACTCGTCTATATACGGACTGTTTACCTAAAGAGGTTAGCTAGCACGATAAATATTGGCAGTACGTTTAAGTCACTAGAGAGTGTCATTATTCACATGCTCAAATAAAATTTCTAGTGCTTGAATCTGAAAGAGAAGAAACAGGCTTGTAATCCTGTGTGCCAAAGTAATCTTGTTACTTCCTCTTTGAACTTCAAGCCTCATTTTTATATAGGAAAAAACTGTAACTACCCTGCTAACAAATGACAACCTCATTTCTAGGACTTAACCGAATCTTAACTAAGTCTTTGTTAGGTTTGATATTCTGAAGAATCTTTTGCTCTGAACTGAGAAGGCCTTAAGGGGATGAGATACCAAGAAATATCTCATTATCTGTCTTAAGTTACTGACGTCAAATATGCTAAAGTTTATATCCTGTTGTTCTGGATAGGTTTTATGTAAAAACTGTAATGAAATGAAATTAAGCTAGTGCCAATTCTTTGAGTACGTACTCTGGCTAATTTTTCTCTTTTATTCCGCTTCACACCATACTATATAATGATGCAAAAGTTCATTGGCAAAACAGTGTCCAGCTTGTTTATTTACATTATGTTGCGTTGTTATATGTGGCTTTACTGTGTGTAATTGTTTTATGACTGTTAGTGCTTTTGTCTTTAATGCTGTTTTTACATTAGCTAGTAATAAATTAGGTCTACTGTGATTAGGTATGCAACAATTCTAGACAAGTTAGTTTTATATTTAAAAGATATTTTAATTCTAGTGTTTGCTATAGTGATTCTAGTATAGCTATTCATATTTTTGAAAGCTATTAATGTTTTAAAGAGATTTTTATTTCTGCTGATTTCTAATTATCTGTGAGCAGCTTCATTTAAGAATTCTGGTCTAATTTTATAATGCAGTCTTACCAGAAAGTTGTTGTCACAAACAAAAAGACAGTCACAATAATACTTTAATACCTCTCAGTTCAGGCAAAACCACAAATCCCTTCTATTTCATCAAGGATCTCAATAAAAAATTACTAGCAGATAAAAGTAAAACACATAATTTGTAATCTTAAAGTTTGCTTGCATTCTTTAGTGATTATTAATGCACAAAGACTGCTAGCCATACATGTGCCTCCTCTTTTTAAACTAAACTAAAGCTAGCACCCTGAAAGCAATATGTGATAGAATATGCCCTGAAGGTTCTCAGGTGTCGAATGAGTAAACTGTATGGTGGTAAAATCTAATTTTACCTCCCATCACCCCACCCACAAAGAGAAACAAACAAACAAAAAGCACAGTGGAAAGAAATTGATACTCGTGCACTGAAGGATAAAGATCTGTAGATTGCAGAGCTGTGAGTAATCATGTCAATATAATAATTTTACAATCCCTCTTGCAAGCCAAACAAATTAAAGTAGGAAACCTTGACTTTCAGGGAAACTTCTTCCTGAGGTTTCCACTAGTGATGTTCAAGGGTAGAAATCATTTGCAATTGAGGAACATACCCTATTACTGCTGTTACAGTGAAAGGCATATTGCATGTACCCCAACAATACGCTTTCCTTTCAAAGGGTGTACAAACAGAGCCTGCAAGTTCAGCAGACAAAATGTAGTGCTGGAGTCTTCTAGTGATAAAAGTGGGCTATCATCTGTTGCTGCCCTGTGTTTTATCACAGCAAAGTCTAGTCACTAAGGTAAAGTAACTTTAAGTACCAGCACACTGGTCTCTTATCGCACTCTGTGTACCCTCCTCTACTTCACCATGCATAATCCTGAATTTACTAATGTTTTGCTGAAACATTGAGATTTCTGTCTGATTGTTTATCTTATCACCCATGTATCTGTTTTGTTAAGCTCTTTAAAAGCTCTGCCAAGGAAGAGTTTGTTAGAATCTTTGATTGATCTTCCAAGAAAAAAAACAGGATCTTCAAATAACTTGTTAGAAATAGAACTGTAAAGTCTATTTAATCTAGGCTCAGAAATCTCTTTTCAGTGGCTGAATTAATAGTAGTATATGAGTAATCACAACGCTGAAAGTAAGGAACTGAGAGTTTTGTTGTTTAAGGTGGGATATCTGGTTTTGTGCTGCTTAACACGTGTGTGTACATACACACTTGCATATGCATTATGTACGTACATGTAGAAGAATGTCAGAGTTTTGCCCAGATGGAAAGAATGACGCCTTAGGAGATTAGTTCCTGATAAGAAACTTAGAAACAAACTCATTCACTTTCTTTGAGATCACAATGTGTTACTCCATATTAAATCAGTCTTTCAAAACCAGCCCCACGTAAAAGTCCAGGTACCTTATTAATACAAATGTTTGAAAGAAACGCTGATTCAATATCATCAAAACATTCTGTGGGAACAAGCTGGTTTTTCTTAGTTGCTTTTGACAGAAACTAGGCAGGTTTCCATGGAAACTTGCCTACCTCACTGACAGTTTGCCTGTCTGGAGCCAGATTTCCAGCCGCGGGATGAATCTAAGCTGCTTGGCTCCTAGTACTGTCAGGGTTCACAGAGCTTGTGGAACGTCATCTTGAGTTTGTTTTGAAAAGCCAAGCAAAAATATTGCGTCAATTTCTGTAAACAACATTTGAGGATTCTTGTCTGGAGAAATGTTGAAGTCTTTTTCCAATATGCAACAATCTTTCCCTCTTCTCAGATTTTCGCTCAGAAAAGGAATTTTATGCCCCGACCACTGGTTTCTTGAAAAGCTGCCATGTCTCCTACTTCAGGTATGCACTTACAAAACATTCCCACTACTTTTACAAAAGTCACAAGCTGGAAAATATTAGTCCTAATACTTGTCTGAGATGAACTATAACTCACTGAGTTGCGGGATTATGCGCCATTGAAAAGGTATCAGTGTAGGAGGAACTCTGAGTTGTGGTAAGGCAGGTGTGAAGGCAAAAGAAAACCAGTCCTCCAAATGGCTTTTTTCTGAAAATCTGAGATTTTTAAGATTTTCAAGACACAAATCTCTAAAGGCAATATTTGACCTTGTTCTAGGTTTGCTGTTATTAAAATATTAAAAAATATATTCAAAGTTTCTTTTTTAAAAATGAAAAGAGATGCTGAAATATTGATCCACGTGTTAAGAGAGGTAAACAAAATCACTTAAAAATCACCTTTAAAATAAGGGTTTTTTTGAAAAAAAAAAAAAAAAATAGACTTGATAACGAAAATCTTGTTCATATTGATTGAGTTAAGTTTTATGCCTTTTGTCTGAGAGTTTCTTACAAGGAATGTTTTCATCATGTTCTTCCAGATGTAGTCTTTTCTTTACTTCTCATTGCAAAGAGCTGTTGTCACCATTTTAGTCATTCTTCTGTTTTGTAAGCTGGGTGTTTACAGAGTGGTAAGAACATTAAAACCATCACTAGTGCAGCAAAAAAAAAAGCTAACGGAAAAATCTTACTTGCAGCTGTGGAGGAAGCAGGATCATGTCTGAAATTACATATTTTAATCCCTATGTAACAACAAAGAGTTTACACATCTTTATGAAGCACACAATGTCAGCTGGGAAAGTTAATTATTCAGGAGCCCAAACTGGAAAGATGTGTCACTTTATTCAGCAGACAAATACATGTGATTGTACTAACTTTAACACAGCTGGATTTTGCCCCACAAACCTTCTATTACACACTGTAGGGTCATATAAATCTCTGAGCCTTCAAGTCCTGCTGTAACAGAGTATTTTCAAAGAAATTCATTTAACTAAGTATAATTTACCAGTCCTTTCTGGCCTTCCTTTGTTTTATTGCTTCCAGGTCAAGTTTCCTATTTAAATTCACTGTTTTTACTACTATTGCATGCCTGTATCTCTATACTGTGACATTATTACTTTTCCTATTAAATTTGGAGCTCTTCACTCTTTGACTAGGTTTCATAGTTGATGATGAAATACATTAGGGAAGCTTCAAAAGATTTGAGATGTAACCTTGCTTCCTTCAGAATGCAAAGCCAAAATGCACAGCTTGTCTTTTTAAGGTTGGAGAAATTATTTTATTATCACTATTTTCTCCTCCTTTTCCTCCTTTTCTGAGTTTCAACACAGACATCCTTGCTCTGGAAAGGTAGGCTATCTCAAATTTCTTAGTACCTCCTCTAGTAGGTCTTAGCTGAGACTGGTTGCCATGCTAACACCCAACCCCAATATTTACATTTACAATCAAAGCAGAAGGACCAACATATGATGGGTGTTTCTGTTGAGTTTTGGTGAAGTACTGAGTACTGTCAACCTAATATCTAAACTATTGCTATTGCTATTTTTCCCCTTTATAGCTTTAATATCTCTCCCTAGTTTCATTTTTAAACTATATGATTTCTTTTCATGGTCACAACCTGCTGATGAAGTTATATAGAACTTTGCCATTAGGCATCGCTCAGAATCTTTCAAACATTTTACCTGCAAGATCTGTCAGCTTTTATGTCTCTCTCCTGAGGATCTCACTGCTCATAAAGCCACACCTTTACTGATTTTCAAATTTGACCTGGTGGAAAGACAATACAATCCCTCTCAATATCATCACTTCTATTATTATGTTTAACAACATAGAAGTATGATTTATGCAAGAGGTGACCTGCAATGTTCTTCTTGTAATTTTTTTCCCCGGAAAGTTTCCTAACTGTCTTAAATTCACTCTTCTGTCCTCTCTTCTGTCTTATCCTCTTATCGTGTGCTAAACAATGAGACTGAGTTTCTTGACACCAGGAATCATTTTCTGTTTCTTTTACCATGTCTAGCACAGAACACATCTCTTCCCAAGCCTTTTAACATCTAATACAGTCTGATTTGTGACTGAGAGTCTAAACTCTCCTATTCATTTAGGAGAGTTTATTTACAGGGGAGGACAAAGTAGTCAGACTCTTCTTACTTTTCTAGCATATATGTGTGTGGAAAAGTTTGGACAGTCAAAATACTAGTTACAAAAAGAGGCTGCCTTTTACAAATGAAGTGCCAGTGCTCTCAGGGAAGCATAAGATGGAATAATATGTCAGTTATTAGCTGGAAGAAAATCTGAGCTACATTTTTATGCCCTCTGTTGTTTAATTGTAGATGTAGTCACTGCATGCATAGTGGGCCAGATTATTTCATGTTCTTGCCTGTTTGAAACGCTCTGGGGGTGGTATCAGGAAACCAGATCTATCCCACAGACTATTCCCTATATACCTCACATATACTCACACTGTGCTTCAGCTTGGCTGGCAAAAGATATGGGCATTTTTAGAACCATTTCATCCTCTTACCTTAAGCTGACGGTTGTAATTTCTGGATGTTTGCTGTCGGATACAGGTTAGAAATGTTCAAGGTCCTTATTCTACTCCATGGTGCAAGTTCTTGCGAATAAGCTCATCTCTGTTAACGGTTCGCTGGTGATTCCTACCCTTTGCACTAAGCAAGTGCAGGGCTTTTGTTCATTGTTTTTAACAAACGTGTTCCATAGGCATGAAATATTCTTCTTGCAAAAAGAAAAGAAGGAAAGAAAATGCATCAGTTTCTGAGGTGACTGAATATTAATCCTACACAGTGAAATTGTGCGAATATGTGCAGCAGAGAGAAAATAATTCTTGCATGGAAGAAATTGATTTACATAGTAATGATTTATTAATGATGCTAAGAATATAGTTTATAGTTCCACTTCCTTGAAAAACCTGTGTGACCCAGAGGGAAGCTGTCGTTGGAGTGTCCAAAGTAATGCCACTAATTTCTAATTTTCAGCAATTAAAAATAAAACTGTCATAACAATTCTCCTTTTGTGTGTGTCTGTGTGTGTGTGTGTACTTTATAACCCTGTTATGATACAAATGAAATAACACAGGCCTGAAGGCTGCTACTGTATGTCCTGTTTTGGCTTACAAGAATGAAACTGACACCTAATCAGTATTTGATAGCCAGTTTGTCAGAAGAGTAATTTTGTTTAATTATGGCCTATTCAGTTTATGATAATGCATCATACTGAAATCAATTTATTTTTTTAGAACTTTTTGGGTTATCATTGTTTTCCATTAAGAAATATACTGTTCAGAATGTTGAGTCAAGAACTGATTAGTTAAGGAAACCTTACAGTGTGCCATATAGATAGTCAGTGAGGAAAGAAAGCAAGGAAAGAAAAAAAAATACAACCAAAAAAGGAAAAAATATCCAAACCAATAAAAAAATCTGGCAGTGGTTTTATTTTCTATGAGGAAATTATACAGACAAATGAGATGAATTTAAGAATCTTATGTTGTGGCCAGGAAAGGAAAGAGCAAATCTGAATCTGGGGGTTGGTTGCTATCTTTGAATAGTTAGATTCATCTTATGTGACATATAACCAAAAGCTACACAAATAGATATGTAAGCATTTAATACTTTTGCCAGCCAAACCTCTTCTACAGATCTGAATGGCTATGTTTAGAAAACAAGATATTTGATGTGCTATACGATTCCTTTCTTACACGTGTGTTTCCCAGACTGTGCAATAAGAAGCAATTATTCAGTTCAATATGGGTGTAAGCCTACACCTCATATAGTCCAAAATGTAGTTACCTTCATTATGAGATTCAATTTAAAATCTGCTTCAAAATTCATCCGCAGTCGATTTGATTAATTGTTATATGAGTAACACTGTGGAGGTAGCATTATAGATGTTGTTTGAGTAGGATAGATTGACTGACAGACAGACACATTTTTGTGAAGTTTTTTTTGTGTCTTTCTCTGGATCTGTGTTAAACACTGTTACATCACTCTAATGTAAAAATTGGTTTTTTCCAAAATTTATGATTATTGGAATTGTAAAGTTCTGCTTAGTCTTCCTGAACTATTGAAGAGGGTGCAGGTAGATTGGCAATGTCACTAGGATGTGGTTTCATGTGTCCAGCCTAGCGGATAGAAGGTTCCTAACGTTGATGAAAAGCTGCATCTCAGCAGTGTGAGCATACAACGTATTACTAGGAGTGACCAAATTTCTTTTCTTGTTTAAGACCATACTAACCTTTGTGAATTTTTGAAAGTTTTCACTTCAGTACTATTGATTCACTTTCCAATGTGATAATTATCTCTTGGGGAGGACAGTGATAATGCTGAAAGAAGGCAGGAAACATTTAAAGATAGGAACCTGTGAAAACAAAGTAGGGAGTAGACAAGCAGTTGAGACTGGAAAAAGGGAGTGGAAATGGAAAGAAAGATTCTAACATGCCCAGAAGTAGTGATATCCATAATTTATAGAACTTATTTCTTTCATTTACATAAAGGATAAACGCAGTTATACCAACTTTTGAAAGCAATAATGATAATTGAGATAAGTAATTTGATCTGCTCAAATTAGGTTTTGGACAGTAAAAGTAGATCATGTTTTTGTAACTCTGTTGTTTACAAATCTACTTATTGAGCTGGTTGAATTTTGAAGGGATTTTCTGAGTATTTTTTACCAACAATGATTCCAAACCAGGTGAAAAATACTTGTATTGCTTTTTCCATAAGAATTGTCTCTTCTACCTTGTCTCTTTTCAAACAATGTTTATCTATTAT
The DNA here is from genome assembly GCA_013389885.1 of Geococcyx californianus. Classification (NCBI taxonomy): domain Eukaryota; kingdom Metazoa; phylum Chordata; class Aves; order Cuculiformes; family Neomorphidae; genus Geococcyx; species Geococcyx californianus. Next base: position 210,154 of record VWPV01028386.1, on the reverse strand, counting down.
ACTCTTTCTTAGAGTGGTTTTGATTTAGCAACATTTTTTATCTGGTCCTGGAACACATATAGACTGTGTCGTAGAGTGTGTGTTCCCTGCTCTGTTTTACTAAACATCATATTAATATTTTGACTGGCATCATAGAAAAGGTGATAGTTACAGGGAGAGGGAGATAGGAAAAAAACCAATTGGGCCAAGAAGCTGCTTAAATTGAAACTACTTTGAAAGACATGTATGTAAAATATTGGGTATGGAGACGTAGAACCTGTTCTGCCACAGACTTCATTTCTAATTTTTAGGTGATTTATTTAGACTCATACTTACAGCTATTTTAGTATCTAGTAACCATAGATTTTTATGAACCTTAGAAGACTAAATGTTAATGTGGATCATGATTAGGCATGTATACCTTTATTAGCTATCTCTAAACCTCTTCAAAATAAAGAGGAATTAAATCTTGAGTGTTAGGAATGCAGGAACATTATCAAATAAATGATCTCTTTTTTTGAGTAAATGCATGTAAATTCACATGCACTTGAATAGGAAAATTGCTAATATGTCCTTTACCTGGGGGCAGGGATGTAATTTCTCTTCTCTGAGGCAATATAACAAGTCAGGATTTGATCTTTTTGGCAAAGGAAATTTCAGTGAGTAAAACCTGATTTGTCTTTTCCTTTGGAATAAAAAATTTCCTGATAAACAATGCTGGTGGATCCTTTTCCAAGTTCCTTCAGAAAAGAGTAAATGAGGCAGCAAGCAAAGTTTTTGAATGACAGTTTCTCATAAGAGTGTTGGAGGTCAACAAGGTAGGCAAAACTTCCTCTAACATGTTCAAGCTTAACACTTCCTTTCCCTGGAATAGTATCACAGATTAATAATTTATCCTGTGTAAAGTTTGTTGGTTTAGACCTGCTTCTCACCTCAGAAAAAAATAACATCCCTTCCCTCTCCTTCCCCCCAAAAAAGCATTAGTTTCCACGTCCGGCTTTCTCCTGACACACCTTCTGAAATAATAAGTGGAAGTCACAATTCTTCAGTACTGCTTTCATCATAACAAAAGGGTCTACAGAAGCCTGGGAAAATAAAAGTGAGCAAGTAGCAATGTGTGCTAAAGTTCAAAGAGTTTCACTTACCGTAGTACTTTTTGCATGCTTGCTATCCAAAATGCTGTTTGTTGATCAAATCAGATGAGTGAATGATCAAAGCATCCATTTTTTGTAAACCAGCTTCAGTTAACGTTAAGTATGGGAAAATGAGGAGAAGGTGAACTGAATCAGAAGACACAGCTAGTTTGTGATAATAAAATGGGGATTTGAGAGGATGGTAGGCTTTCCTTAGACTTTGTGGGAGAGCATTATAAAACACAACCTGAAAACATATTTCCAAATATTGCAATTATCTTAACATAAATCAGTAGCTTCTTTCATAAACAAGAACAACTTTTCCTGAGAACAGCAAAGCTATGGTTCTTGGAAAAGATCCCACTCACTTTGTGTTCACCTAAGGCTTTTACAGCAGTTTTTATTGTGGAATTAATTTTTTCCCCTTTGTGACTTAGAATATATTCTCAGTATATATGTAACAATATTGTTTGGTAACTATCCAAAAAAGTTTCAATGAAATTAATTAATTATTTGATGTGTGAATGTTAAGCATGTTACCTTTCATCAGCTCTGTCACGGATGTATAAGTTGCCATCTATTAATTCCTTATAATGAATTACCATCAAATCTTTGAGTATTTATCACACTTTCCACTTCAAAATGTCAGTACTTCCACACAAGAATTTTCATAATAATATCTGAGTGGGAATTGTGGGGTGTGGAACACATGTTAAAGTCACTGAGTAGACTGAATTTCATGTAGAAGATTTGACTGTGGCTAGAATTAGGTATATTTTACAGGAAATTATTGATGGACTGTACAGAAAAACAAAAGAATTAGATATAAGGAATGAAATACATGCTACAAAGCATTGTCTGGAATTTACTTAGATCTCTATATATTATTTGATTGTCTAAAAATGTTGAATTTACTATATTTTTAATGTTATAAATCCTGAATTTGGGTGGTATTCTCGCTGTCTACAGTCTATGCTCGCTGTGCTACAGTCCAAACAGTGTAAAAAGATATTTGCCCTAGAACTGAGGACAAGTATTTGTCTGCATGTAACATATCTTTTTTAACAAACTCTTGAGTTTTTTGGCACGCTCAGAAGTGAAATTCAGAGAAAATATTTTCGCATTGTCCTTTCACTTTCTGAACAGATATGAAACGGGTTCTTTGATAGAAATTCTGGCAAAACCCAGACTTACACTGTTTCCATTACCTCCATACCCCACCAGTATTCTAGAAAAATAGAGAAGAAAGAGAAGGGGGAATAGGTGCATCAATACTGTTTTATTTCCCTGTATGTGTTACTTTCCCTCTAGTATGTGTTCAATCTATTTCAAGTATCGAATCTATAGGAAATAATTTTTAGAAGAAAAATCCTTTTCAAAGGAAGGAAGAGATGATGTTTGTTTCTTAGCGATAAGAAGTCAACATGTAACTTTCACAGATAATATGCCTATTGTAGAGTTCAAATCACAAGTATTTTCATTATAAAAATGCAATGATTACATTTTAAAAATATTAGCTTTAGTCAGATGAATATTGGCATTCTCTCCAGTGTGTTTGTGACAAATTTATCATCTGAAGACAAACCAGCAAACCATTTTAACAGAAATTCCTATGAGCTTCGTATGATCTAATTTATTTTCCATCTTTGGAAAGAATATGAGAAAGGCTAGTGATAAATCCCAAACAAAAATAGGTGGAGTCCCTTTTGTCCACATGAAAATGCACAATACACCCTCTTATGTTTTATGGTGGATAGCTATCATTTGACCATTTTATCATGCACAAAACTCTATATTATTCGATTTGCATGCAATTTGCCTGTGCAACTGATGAAGCCCCTCTGAATAACAGGGATCATCACGCAGAACTTAATCAAAAGCGTGAAGAAGAAATATCATCAGTAAACTGACTTTTCTCCAGGGCAAAAGTCATGTTCTTTATATGTATTGCATACAATATAACACACTATTTCTCACAGAAATCAAAGATTTAGGGTCAGATGTCAAGGGTGGAGTTTATCTGTGTGTCTGGTAAATTGTACTCTCTGTGCCTTTTAGCAGAGGACATGATTTTAAGTACTTTTTTCACTTGTGTTGAAAAGGCAGATATTGAAAAGCAGAGAGTTACTTTGTGTGATTTAGAAGGCTGTGAGGAACAATAACAACCAACAGGGCTTGGGATGGGAAAACTCCTCTCTTCCCTAGTGAGCAAGGAAGTCTATCCACACCCAGGATTTTCCAGAGCTATTCACCACCAGAGGAGAGTAAAAGAGGGCAAAGGAAACTGAATTCAGGGATAAGATAAAGGGTGATAAAACAGATGAAGTAATGTTTCAAAAGGTATGATTCTGACTTGTTAGGAACTGTTTTCAAATGTATATTCACTGCTGATACTTTGTCAAGGCACAGTACTATATAGGTAAGATTTTTTTTAAAAAAGCCCTTAATATATTAATATCTTGACTACAAAATGTTTACTATGTGTATATTTATTTGTAAAGACCGAAAATATGGAAGCAGAAAAAAAGTGTGAAGAAGGGAGGGTAAGTTCACAAGGGTATATTTCTGCAAATTGCAGTCATTTCTCTGTTCTACTAGGGTGTTTATAGTCTCATAGTCTAATCTAAAAACACACAAAAGCAACAAGCCTTCACCCCCCAAACATAAGCTGTATCAATAGTGCTGAGATGTCATCAGGCCTATCATATCAAATTCTTATTTCAATCTTCTGAGCAACGCTGCGGCCATTGCAGTGGTGCACCCTAAGAATATTGATTCACGGGCTACTTAACTAGCTTCAAAATAATTAGCTCAGACATTTTTGAAGTGGTCATTGAGTCAGATTTCCGAAACAAAACATCACCTGAGTGACTTGAAGTTCTTGGCATTCTCCAGATTTCACTCTTTCCTTTCACTGAGCAGGCAAACAAGTCAGTTGTGACAGAGCACGCTTTATCTTGACAGATGAAGTCAAGGTCTTCCTAGGAAACACACCAGCCTATTTTGTCTGCTAGATATGGATCCAGTACAGGAGCTGCAACGGAAAACAGGCTAACAGAAAGTTGTTAGACCAGGTAGTAAGGAAGATATTCAAGTTCTGCAAAAAGCATAGATTTTCTAGAGGAATACTAGCTAGATTACCCAAGCAAGCCCTGAGGCTACACAGCAAACAGTGTATAAAGTGGGAAATCTGACCTAAAATCCACTCTTGAGGCAATAGCTGCATGTAGTAAAAATGCATCAAGAGACACCAACCAGGAATTATGGGATTGCTAATTGTGGACATCTGGTTTGAATGTCTGCCACTGACTAGTGATCACACATGGAATACAGAGAAAACAAAATATTTTTCCATAGACAGGAACCTTGTGAAATCTCTCTGGATAGTCTCTTATAACTTGCTAATGGCTCAGATTTGTTTTTGTTTCAGTTGGCACAGTGAAAGCATAGAACAGTTTTAACCTTCTGTTTTCAAAAATCGGTTCAGAAGAGGAAAATGTGTGAATCTGACTGAAATGTGATGTGAAAAATAATATTATGTTTTATTTGTTCTTCTTCTACAAAGAAACTAGATCCTCTTAAAGACAAAATAAACCCCTTCAGATACCAGCACTTCAAGGCCTTATTTCAACTGTAGCCAAAACAAACAAACAAACAAACAAACAAACAAACAAACTGCTTAGCCAGTAAAGAAACCTAGGGCACACATGTTAGTGATCATTCTGGATTCCTGTAAAAGCCATGGGGACTTACACTCTGTAATCCCATTTATTTACCTGTGACTCACCTCACAGGGTTTCCTGGATGAGATTTAAGGGTCAGGTTGCACATTCCTACATTCATATAAGGTACTAAAAACTCTCTTTCAATGACATTATTTTAGAGAAACAGGTACATTCAAGTGGCTGATCGTTCAGGGAATATTTCCCCCCCCAAAATCATGTAGTTTTGAACAACACAGAAGAAATTTTAAACAGAATTTAAACTAAACACAATCTTTCTCCTGAGCATCTACCTATTCAAATGAGCATTCAAAGAAAAAATAAAATAAAATAAAATTCAAGTAATGTTAAGAATTGTCAAGCCTTAATGAATTATTTATTCTTCCAAAAGTCAAAATATTTCACCAAATTTCAAGAGAGAGGTATATATATGTATTGTCTAGTTTTTAAGCCAAGGAAGTAGTGAGAATCTTACCCTTGAACTTTTTCTTCACTTCCAATTTTCAGTAGAAATACAAAACACAAAGGTGGTTGTTTTTTCCCTTTAATTCAAAAAAAGCGAAGTCAACTTTTATTTTAGTCAATAGGAATGCAGATCTCTCTGTGCAAGGTTTGACAGATGTGCTTAATTACACAGAATTTTTTTTCTTTTTAGATGTAACATAAAGTGAAGGGGTGTTGCTTAAATTAATCTTCAGCAAATAGAGCCGAAACTAAATAAAAGTTTAAAATAGTGATGTTCTAAGCAATTTAAATTGTCTCTATGTTGCTAGAGGTAACTCATTCTGAAGCACAGGATATTACATGTGGATACTTTCTGCTGAAATATTATTCCTGCTAGCATCAGTCATCAATAAAATATTTCTTTTGCTATTTAGACCAGTAATAAATGAATAAGGCAGCCTAACATTTCCAAGAACTGAATATAGTCTGTTAATTATATATTTATTGATGAGGTATGCTTAGAATCTTTGTAGGCCAAGCTAATTCCACTGCTACTCCTTTCAGCAGTAGCACTTCATGAACCACACTACTGTGTTCTGAAGTACGGCTTTAGCAACTTCTCTAAAAAAGTCCTTGAAGATATAATCTCAACTTCATATGGTGTTCTATAAAAACTGAACTGCCCACTTTACTGACAGCAAAGGCTTGACAAATGTATTTATTCTTTAAAAAACTGCAGATCTTTTGTAACAGCAGATTTTTTGACTATTCAAATTTGATGATGCATCCTTTGCAATTTTCCTCGTAAGTGGTGGCTATGTATAGCTTAGGTACTTTTTTTCTAGTTTATATTTCTTGCCTTTGAGATTCACTGGGTTGTTAGAGAAACATAGGTTAAATAAGCAAGAGTTTAACACATTTGTATTCTGAAATAGCTCTTCAAGTGTATTTTCAAGTATCATGAATGGATCTTCATTATGAGTCTCTAAACATGTCTTCTGATATTTTCTTCTTGGCATTTTGTGCTTTCATATGAATGCATCACGCAGCCTTTCAGACAGACGGTTAGTTTACCTAAGCCTAACAGATTATCACAGTATCACAGTATCACAGTATTGTATGGTTGGAAGAGACCTTTGAGATCATCGAGTCCAACCTATGGCCCAACACCTACACCTACTACCTACACCTACTCCTACTTGTCAGCTACACCATGGCTCTAAGTGCCTCATCCAAATTCTCTTTGAACACCTCCAGGGATGGTGACTCCACCACCTCCCTAGGCAGAGCATTCCAGTGAACAATTACCCTCTCAGTGAAGAACTTCTTCCTAATGTCAAGCCTAAATCATATGAAGATTGCTATGGCTTCTTTTCCCTCATATTTTTTTTTCTTTTTTCCCAAACTGATAAAGAAATGGGAAACAAAATATTAAATCTAGTATGAAGTTTATTTCATGTGTATGATTCATAGAATAGTTCTGTATTTCCCTTAAAACCCGTGAGGAGCTTCAGCTGAACCTCTCTGTTCCTTCAATTTAAGCAATACATGTCTATAGCATTTGGGATTATGTCTTTATATGTAAAGCAATCTTCCAGGTGCTTCATGATCTTCATGTAAGGAATTTTCTAAGATTTAACAACAGCTCTTGATTCTGGATTTTTTCTTGTTGGCCTATGATTTTCTGATTGAAGTGAAGCTTCAGTTGTTTTTCCTACTTTGTGACTAGAGTAAAGAATGCTGGGGGCAGAGCCTTATCTGCAAGATCTTAGCTTTTGACCTGCTAAGCTCTTAAAAGCCTTAGAGCACTCTGGAATATATCTTATCAGATAACTGAATTTTCGGATTTTAACTTGAGAATCCAGGGACAACTGCAAGTGGTTTTCTTGTGGTTCTAATAAGGAAGGTTTCTACATTTAGAAAGAAAATTAAATTAAGTCAGAAATTTTGTCAAAAAATTCTGTCAGAAATTGTAAAAATTCCAGTGAAGTACACACTTGCTTTAGTGTCCCTAGTTGGGCAAATTTCTGAGTCTGGTCAACTGTTACGATGAGGTCCACAAAAAACACACCCAAACCAAATGCCAGTGAGTTCTATACCTGCAACCCACCCCCTACCCCTCTAAAACATAATAAAAACCCCCAAAAGCTTAAGAATGTTACCTTCTTAAACATGAAAAATAAGTATGACTAAACTAAAGTGGAAAAAACAAAGAATCTACAGAAGTCTGTGCCAACTGTGTCCAAGAAGGAAGGTATAGAATTTTTATAACAGATTTTAGAACCACCTGTAGTTCCAATGAAATGTATTCCATTCCTTCTGAGGCTTGTTTATTCACTTCTCACTTTTTGTTTAAATCTTTGCATATGAGATTTAGGTTCTTGGCCCTAAACCATGTCTTTTCTTTCACAGACATCTCTGGAAGCTTCTAATTATGTAATAACTGGACAATTTAAGAAACGCTTCTTTGAAAAAATATAAAAACTTCAGTACAATTTATTGTCTTCCAGTCCATCAATGACAAAAATATATGTTATAGAACAATAAAGCTATACATACAATATTTTGTTAAAAATGTTAATTTTTTTTCAGATACCACAGCAAGAAATGACTAGCATGCACCCCTTCAGTATGGCCAAGAGGTGGTAGCTTTTTCTAAACTCAAGCCTCTTAATGCATACCTTCATTACAGAAGTCAAGATTGGAAGTGATATTTTTCTATTTGAATAGTTCTCAAAATCTGGCATATTTTAGAGATTCTGAATGAGTTTTTCTATTGCCACTGGTGCTGCCAAACACTGGACGATTTCTGGGTTCCTGCAAATGGAATGTTAAAGAAACTGATACCTACAACCACTTGGTTCCATATCACTGACAAATATGTGCTTCTATGCAGTTAAAACCATAGGGTACTGTATGAATACAGTCAGAGAGAGTCATGAAGAGTGTTCAGAGCATAGGCTTCAAAAATGATTTAGTGAGAAAATTTACTGACTTCAGAATATCTTTGTAGAATTACTATCTGAACATTCATTGCAGGGTGAAATCAACAGGAAAGAAACATGCCATGTTTAGAGAGAAACACATTCTGTGATTATCTTCTGAGGTAATCTATACAGACACAAACAGGTGACAGAAGGTATTGAATCAGTTTCTTCAAAGCTTAACTGAACATATGAAATGCAAATCCATTCTTCTTTCTTCTTCCCACTCAACACAACTGATATGGCTCCACCTTAGGAGTTCAGTAACTAAGCAATTAATCCATAGATATGACTGTTCCTTTTCTCCTGTAGAATACATGTAGTTTATATCACAGTTTCTGTGTAGTTTACCTGTATTTATATCGCACGAATTTTTATTCAACAAGCTACTTAGAACTTGCAGTTGAACGGCAGAAGAGAATTTATAGGAATGATTATTTAATCCTTTCTTATCCTCCTTACTTTTCTCCACACTTTAAAAAAAAAATGTGGCATTAAGTGGTGATGTTTAGGCAAAGTAATATTTTGTTCTTAGAGTGGAAATAGCTTGGAGCAGAAAAGGAAGTAACAGATTGCTTTAGAAAATTTTATGCCAGTAATATGTCACTGTGAATAGAATTAGGAAATCTGAGGAATTACAGTCTTTGTTGTAAAGTTATTAAAAAGCAAAAAAGTCAACCTGCAGAGAGGTCATTTTCACTTCACTAACTTTCTATTGCTTATTTATGCTTGACAAGTTCTTCTCTTGTTTAAAACTATTGAGATAAATGGAAGCAGAAAAACCGTGTTCCATTACTATTGCTTTACAACTACTTGAAAAAATTATGAATTAACACCACTTACAAAATTAATAGGAGTTAGGAATGAAGAGAATGGAGATCTGGAAACACAACGATGCAATAGGCTCTGTGTATTCCTAAGGGAAATTTTGATTTGTGATTGTACAGTGCACCTCTTTAGCATGTTTGAATGTCATAGCTAAGAAACAAGAAGTAAAAGATTACTTGCGTTATACCAAAGGGACATCATTTTAAACCAGTAACAGCCTAGGATCTCAAATCACAAAATTGTTACATTATTTCTTTGCATTTCTCAGTATTTTCTTTAATACTGCAAGTGTATAATACCACAAATTCTAGTACTATAGAACAGGATGTGATGGGTTTGTGTAGGCTACAATATATGAAACCAGCAGGAATCCAGGAAGGCCTTTGGGTCAGAAAGTGATTCTTCAAAAACGGTTACTACCAGACAACACGGTTTTCTTTTCACAGGTTTCTGCTTTCATGTCAGACTGTGGTTCTTTCTTTCTATTTAAAAGAAAAAAAAAAAAATCCCTTTCTCTATGAATAAATTACTTGGAAGGTAGCAATCTTGAGTCCCATAGTTAGAAAGATGGTGTGTCTGATACTTAATGTTTCTCTCCAGCTAGCGCATTAATATCTCCTCCAAATCTTTTACTATTCTCTTGATATGAGGTGACTGAAACTACTACATCATTGGCACAGTGAAGAGAAACTCCTGAAACACCCAGTCTGGTGAATTAAAAATTCAGTTTGTTGACATTTTTTATTTCTAGAGACTAGCAGTAAACCTGATTTCAGACTATTTCCTTTCAGAATATTAAAGTTCATTAGAAACTATTTCTCCAAAAGTTTTCCTGACAATTTAGCTATATGTAAGTTCAGATCTGCAGTAGAAGGATTTAATATGTACCTATTAAATAAAAGTTTAAAAAGAAGTATCAGTTATTCTGATTTTCCTAGAATATACCAGTTGCAATCCTGATGCAGACAAAATTTAACAGTCTTAACTTTTTTCTAATTCTACTCAATAAAAGTAGTATTGATTGTAGCTTTCATTTTTGAGGGATGTTCAATGTGTCTATTTGCCTGTCATTAACTAATAGTTTATCAACCTGTTTGGACTCATGTAAAAAAACATAACATCACTGAAACACGACAGCAATTGTTTCATCCTCTATCTCTATGTATGTTCCCAGATATTCTGTCAGAATTGGTTCGGCAATGTGTAGAAGTTCACAGAATAATAAAGATCAGGAGTTTGGTTTTGAACTCCTTTCAGATTTTTAAGAAACGTTCTGTGAGCAGTGTCTGATGTTTCCCTATTGATCTATGGGAGAAATGAATGCAAAGATACCTAAATCATCAGCATGTCGTGTTAAAAAGTTTAAGATGTTCATTTAGCACCTTTATTTCCCCTAAAGAAAATAAGAAGTTCTGATGAAGAAATTTCCTTTGAAGTTGTTGTTGTAGGCTGATATTTGCCTTCTTTTCATAAAGCCCAGTGCACGGTTGGACTTCTTCACCCAAAGAGTACAATGTTGACTTTTGCTCACCTATATGTGAACCCCAGTCGTCTTCTATAAAACTGCTTTCTATCTCCTCTTCTCCCAGCCTGTATAGTTGCAGGGGGTTATTATGTATAGGAATAGAAACCACAACACAAACATTTGTTATCTGTTTTTTAATATGAGCAGAAATAAACATTGGTTTGATCAGCCCAAACAGTCCTGGCCTACCGCAGTTCAACAATCTGAAGATTTATCAATGAATGTCATAAGTAATGTGATTATGGCACTCTGCCAGCTGAAGAAAATCATGTGTTCTTCAAGAGCAGGGAAAAAGAAAAGAGTAGTTTAATAGTTAAGAGTAATACAGGCATTGAAGGAGCTAGTCCAGCGGTTGGAGGTAGGTTTTGTTATGTTCAAAGTATCAACTCATAGGATGCTCAAATGAGAGGTAAACTGAAGCTAACCTGAGGCCAATTAATTAATTTGGAATGTGTAGCTTCAAAATTCATAAGTTTTTTCAATGTATGCATATTATCAGATTGCATGCATTTTAAACTTTTTTTTATGAGTTTGTTGAAACATGCTAGAAGAGTACAGCAGTTTTTCTTGATTACCACTCTTTCTGGCAGCTGAATGAATCCTGAAATTTTGTAGCAGTCTTAGATCCTGCCTCATATTTCAAGAAAATATCTTGGAGCTGGACTTTATGCAAAAATCCTTGTTTGATTCAGGAGATGTAATTTGTTTTTTGTTACAGAAGCCCTGTTTATTGATGCATGTTTGAATGTTGAATTCAATTTGGCAAGAATTTGCTTGTAAATGAGTTTCTTTATAGGTTTTAAGCTGTCCTTTCTTAAGTGGATTCTTCAGTTCATAAAGGACTTGTCATGGATTGGAACGTCATTACAAGAAATATTTCCTTTGTTTCATGAGATGATTGAAAGGTTTTAATTTTGCTTTTTTCTTGTGGTTCATGCTGAAGCTACTGACTCAGAATTTTACACTCATTTCATAGATTAGAAATGAGGGCAGCATAGTATATTTAACTGCCTTTTTCTAGCTGTACTGGCCAAAAAGTGGCATAAATCACATTAATAGCGTTTTCAAAGAGTTAGTACTCAAAGAAGAGTGACATCTTGAATCAAAGTCAAGTAAAAGGCAATATGGTGTTCACATCTCTTAACTTCTGCTTGAGGACAAATCTCTTAGTTCTCCTCTTGTACTGCACACAGTGACCAAGAAACTAGTAGGCAGAACATAAAGACTTCAGGTCTACCAATATGTTTTCATATTGCAGTGCTTCTTAAAACCATGAGGGTGTCAGGAAAATTATGATCCTTTCTACTGTAAGTTGTACTTATAGTATTTTTGAATGTAGAAAGGGCAGAGGTTCAGATATATATGTAGACAATTTTAAAGTGTTTTTTATTGTCATTATTCATATTTTGACTGTTTCTCTTATATTGAAGATGTTAGCAAGGAGTAGAAAAATCTTTCTAATGAAATTTTTAGTGCAACAAAGTGATAGGTGAAATCCTATACTCACACTGAATGTGATACAGCATTACAGTCTGCGAATTCCTATACAAAAACTTCCAATTCTAGTGAAGGAAACTCAGTTTTGGAATTGTCAGAATATTGTTAACATGTGGTGGTATCATAGAGTCATAGAATGGTTTGTGTTGCAAGCGATTTTAAAGATCATCCAGTTCCAAACCCTGTGCCATGGGCAGGGACACCTCTCGCTAGACCAGCTTGCTCAAAATCCCATCCAACTTAGTTTTGGATGTTTCCATGGATGGGGCATCCATAACTTCTCTGGGCAACCTGTTCCAATGCCTCACCATGCTCATAGTAAAGAATGTTTTCCTTAAACCTAATCTAAATCTCCCGTCTTTCAATGTAAAGCCATTGCCTCTTGTCCTACATATCTTTGGTAAAAGTCCCTCATAGGTCCCTTTTAGGTACTGTAAGGCTGCTCTCCCTGGAGCCTTCTTTTGTCCAGGTTGAACAACCCCAACTTTCTCAGCCTTTCTTCACAGTGGAAGTTCTCCAGCCCTCTGTCCCATCTTTGTGGCCCTTCTCTGGACCTGCTCCAACAGGTCCATGTCTTTCTTGTGCTGAGGACTCTAGAGCTGGATACAATACCCCAGGTGGGGTCTCACCAGAGCAAAGTAGAGGGGGAGAATCATCTCCCTTAAGCTACTAGCCATGCTTCTTTTGAAGCCCAGGATTTCGCTGGTTTTCTGGGCTGCAAGTGCACTTTTCTGTCACATATTAAGATTCTAATCAACCAGCACTCCCAAGTCCTTCTCCTTAGGGCTGCTCTCAATCCAGGCTCAGCCCAGCCTGCATTTGTGCTTGGAATTACTATGCCTGTGTGTGGAACCTTGTGCTCAGCCTTGTTGAACTTCATGAAGTTCACATGGGCCCACCTCTCAAGCCCTGTGGATGGCATCCCTTCCTTCCAGCGTGTTGACTGCACATCATAGCTTAATGTTGTCAGCAAACTTGCCAAGTGTGAACTAAAAGATGTTAAACAACGCTGGTCTCAATACCACACCCTGAGGAACACCACTGGTCTCCACATGGACGCTGAGCCACAACCATTCAACCAATTCCTTCTACATTAAAGGCTCCATCCATCAAATTCATGTCTCTCCAACTGAGAGACAAACATGTGTGGAACAGAGTCAAATGCTTCCCACAAATCCAGGTAGGTGACATCCGTTATCTATCATCAGTGCTGTAGCCTCATCTTAGAAGGCCACTAGATTTGTCAGAAATGATTTGTCTTCAGTGAAGCCATCTTGGTTGTCACCAGTCACCTTGCTCTGGTCATTTTGCAAGAGTCAGGCAGATGAAAGCAACTGTGTCGTTTGTTGTGGTGGTTATAGTCTGTCTGAAGTTGGTATATATTGCATCACATATCTAAACTCTCTCTCAGATCACATGTTGATTCTTCATACTGTGACCTGTAACTGACTTTGGGACTCTATCTGTCCACTACCAACTTTGGGTTTTTTTTTTTTGTGAGGGCTCTTGTAGAAATCAGAAAGCCAGGCTGTATCTTGACAGACAGATCAAAAACTGCATTAATTAAAAGTACCTGATTATCTTATTTATCTATCTGATGTGTGAAGAAAAACATTCTCCTCCATGAGGCTAATGTGCTCCTCAGAGAGTTAACAGAATTCTTAACATTCCTGAAACCAGTGAGAGCTTGAGTTCCTCTTACTGTGGTCGAGTTTCAAGTAGTTATGATGGAGGATAACTTGCAGTTTAATCTTGCATTCTGCTGCCTCGAAAGTTCTGTTATAATATGACCTTGAATTTTAGTATTTCTGATTGCTTGAATAAGAGGCATAGATAGATAGTTTCATAGATATGATAACGAGTAAATCAGCTAATACAGCTCCCCTACAATACACAACTATTGGAAGGCTCCTCCCCATTTCATAATATAAAGATAGGCAAACATCTTTAGTGCTATTCTACTGTAGTTGAATATAATTTTTATTTATCAATTTTTGTAAGTAGAATTTTTTTCAATTTTAAGAACTCAAATGGAGAAAATTCTTAGCATCCCTGCAGAAATGTTTTCCTGTGTCTTGCAATGATGCTTATTAAATCTGATCTTTTACTGATTTTCTTCAAAATCAAAAATGTTTTGTGTGATTTCATTTTCCCATCTGAAATTACATCATGCATAACAATGTAGTGACAATTTTCACTCTGTGAAACATACTTAAGTACATTGCAAGCAAAAATGTCTCCAGCTTCTCTTGTCATATGTATTTATTCCTGACATTTGAAATATCTTTAATATATTATGCAAATATTTCCTTTAAGCTTCACTGTAGAAGAGAAAAACAAAACCTAAGAACAAATCATGAAATATCCAAACAAAACTGTTCCTCTCCCTCTGCAATATGTAACCTTAACAATTTTGAATTGATACTAATTTCTTCATCATTAAGTTCTTTCTGTAACTTTAAATCAAAATGTTTATATTCATAGGATTGTAATATAACCCAACTAACCCTTTAGCCTTAATTCTGTAGCAATATTCTTCAGATTTTCTTCTTTTTTCTTTTTATCCCTAGAAATCTCAGAAAAAAAAAAAAGTTCATGTGAAAAGATATTTTTTGCTTTTCAAATACTGCTTTTAAAAGTACCAAACAAGCTTACATTTTATCCAGATATGTGGCTATGATTTGGAATTTAAATATTGAAATGGTTTAGTGTTCTAGGAAATTATTAATTTCATCCCAGACTCCGGGAAACGTATACAAGTCTTTTGATGCAGACACAAACTAGATAATGGGAAGGACTGTTAGACTTCAGGCCCTATCTAAACTTAGGCCCGTATCTATACAAGAATATCTGAAATGAAGACTATGTAGTACTAGAAAGAATGTATATAAGATTGTGTTGAGATACTATTTTCAGTTTTTCTGGCAGAACCATGGTTACACTTACCTTTTGCACTGCCAGAAGGAAAAGTTTTTTGTACTTCATAAGTTGTCCTTAGAGAACTGGATGGTGACCACTTGGCTCAGCTCTAAACTGCAGACTTCTGTTAGCAGCAGGTTGCATGGCCATTATTGTTCCAAAGCAGTTTTGAGGACTTTAAGTCTCTGTGAATCACAAAGCTTTCTACTACGTAACAACCTCCATGTATAATGTTGGAATGAAAAGTAGGAAATTATCTTGCTCCTTGCTAGATTTTTTGAATCAAGTGGTGAAAGGACAGATTTTCCATGGACAGAGATCCTCAGTAACCATACTGAAAAGAAAAACGAATTAAGTTTACCTCTAAATTAATCTTGTAGCAACCAATAGTAGCGGTGTGTCTTTGTGTAAGTTGATCTAATATAAAAAATACTACATATTTTGCAATTAACATCTCCCCCTACACCTCTCCCCACCCCTCCCCTACTGCCACGTAATTTACCAGGTAATTGCTACAGAACAGGAGACATTTCACATCACTAAGATGTGGGTTCGGTAGAACCTTAAAGCATGAGGAAATTCTGTATTGTACTTCAAATATGCTCAACTAAGAATGTACAATCATATACTTTGTAGCTGACGTTAAGGTGTATTGTAGATCCTCACTTAAAAGAATGTTGTGTTTCATCTTAGGAAGCCTCTCTTGGTAGGCAGAGACCTCTTGCACACCAGTACTGAAAGCACATCATCTTTTAGTCTTTCATATTGTAAAACCCTCAAATGCACAGATACTAAAACCACAACCCAGTTGCCTTAAAGCAGCAAGACACCTAAGAAGAAGTAAGGCTATGATGGTGTATGCCAATGTCACTTATACAAGAAATACTAAAAGATGGCAAGAGAAAAGCTATTCTTCCTGCACTCCTCTGAGTTTTTATTTGTGTTTTTCCTTAATATAGCAAAAGTAGAGAAGAAATTGTTCACGTGGAAAAAAAAAATAGTTACTAATAAGAAGTATATTAACACTCGAAAGGGGAAATATCATCTTCTGTAACTTCACTTTCAGTCTTGTAAAAAACCCCAAGTTTGCTTAACACAATTGTGAGTTCATTTGTCAATAAAGTTTTGGATTCCAGGGGCTGGTTTAGCAGCCATCATTCTACATATAAGACAGAGATGAAGTTCAGTATTGAGTGACAGGGATTCCAAATGAGGGGAGCAGGAGGAAAGCTAGTGTAGATGTAGGGTGTATGTAGCGTAGATTCTATCTTTGAACACTACTTGAAGTTAATATTAAGATGTTCATCATGCTCAACATTTTTAAATGTAGAAATAGTTCCTTTTAGGACATTGAACCATTTTAAATTAGATTTATGAGCTATTTAGTGTAATATATACAATAACTGTACAAAATTACTCATCCAAAGAAAAAGATATATGTGACTTCTACTTGAATTACCACATTTACAATGCCTCTTCCTTTAGAGTAATTTTTTTAGTGCAAAGTGTGCTCTCTAAAATGTTATTTGATACCAATACATTTACTTTATTTTTGTATTTAATGATATTTTAATTTGCCCGCACTAGTGATACTTGCTTCTCACTGATCCAGGCTTGATTTTCCTCCATTATTCCATATTTAGGTGCTTCTAGGGGTGGTCAGATATCTCTCCTTTATCACCTTTCAATCCTAACCAAAAATACTGTGTACTTGGCATCCTTGCTCATGTGTCCAAATAATTCAAAATATACTTAAGTATGTGCAGCTCTGCTGAGTGGAATTGCTGATCTGTATGTAAAGCTCAGTGGCACTGTATCACCTTTTGATACCTGTGGATTGTTCCCTAGTGTTCCTCCTTCTGCTACTCAGGTTTCTTGTAGAGACTGATGCTTCTGAAGCACTTCCACATTGGCAGTTTTCATTTTCTCTTCTTAGACAATAGCTGAGATACTCTTCTTCTAATGGTGTGACTTTTCTGTGTGTGTTTTTTAACCTCTGTAATGACTGTGTGAAAATGTCAACTGAAAGGACAACACCAGATCAACCAGAGTCCTGAAGATTTGCTTGCGTTTTTCAATGCTTTTAATCTTTTATTCTCGCCATGAATAGCATAAAGGAATGGTGCATCCATTTTCAGGTGTGAAAAAAAAAAATGACCAAACTCTGTTCAGTGTATTCCTCACAGGGTAACCTATATAAATAAAATGTCAATTATGAGCTGATATTAAGTGGCTAAATAGGGAACAGGCAAGTGTCTTCTTGAATCTCTTTCTGTATTAGCATATGGTTGGACATGGTGGCTACACACTCCTTCAAGCTTTTCATATAAACAGTGTACATGGTTTGAAACTTTAAATCTCACAAAAGAAGCAGCATTCTTTCACTGAGTTCCTAAGGATTAGTTATAAATGCTGCACTGATTGTTAAGGTGGTCTTAATAATCAAAAACTAACTAACTCTTTTTTTCCCTCACTTCTGGAGAGTAAAGAATCTGATTATTTCTAAACATCAGAGTTTCAGCATTGCTGAAAAGAAACACTGAAAAAGAAACACAATGTGGAACAGCACTCTTTTGACATTGGCACAAACAACTGTCAGATGTTATAAATAAAACTTCTACTGAAGGCCAGAAAATCAAGGCAAAAGAAACCGTGCAGGTCATTAATGACTTCAGTAGTGAGTAGATGGGTAGAAAGAAGAGGAAAATAATCTAATTGTAGGCTGTGCTCTTCGCCTTCCTTCTCCTAGCAGGTGGTACTCTGCTATCCCATAGTCTCCTGTATCTTCTGTATCCTTCACTTCCTGTTGATAAGCAGGTAAAAGTAAGTCAGTGGAGACAGGAAGATTTCCTGTTTTGAGCTCCACGTGAGTGGCACTGTTTGAAAGAACAGTGATGATGGTGCTATGAAACTACTTCCAGCACTCCTAGGAAGTGCTGAGCTAGCCCTGCTTATTTCTGGGATTCTTGTACACCATTGGAAAATGCTCACTGTCAGTGTTGGGAGCTCCGTGTTTCTGCAGGTACCTGTTGCTCAAGCCAATATTTATGACTGAACTTGTGTCTGTTGAAAATCCTGAAACAGCACTATAAATTTACCTTGCAACATAAGAGCAGCAGATTAAATCACTGACACGAGACCTTTTTTTTTTGTTCTTATTTTCTTTTTAGCAGATAATATTGCATACAAAGATAGACTTTTCTTTATGCGAAGAGTAATGAGTTGTATAAACATTCATCCCATTAAGGCCGTATTTCCTTTCAGAACAGTGATGTCCATCTTATACACAAGTAATTCTGTTCCATTGTTACCTCGTATAGAAACGCATATTTTACCATGAATAGGCTGAGAACACAGTGAAGTGTTTCATTAGTATGCAATTTTGTATGGCTCCTTGTATTAAACCACTCTTTGTGTACTTGACTATCAAGATATCTTCACTGAAATCATAGTAAAGTAGCTAGAGTAGGTTCAGGAGCTAGTCAGGAAGGTGATGGCTGATTTTGATGACATTTAAAGTATCATATGTCTAGATTTGATAATGAGTTTATTGCCATGGAATGTATACGAAATAAGATCTGACCCGACCTGATCAGATTCGGATAAAATGTGCCAATCATCCCTTAAAAAAAAAAAAAAAAAGCATAGAAGCTTGCAAATAGTAACTAGTTACCAAAGAGGCTTTATTAAACTAACAAACCTAATATTTTATTGTCTCACATACCGCGTGTCCACGTTAAACACAGAGGCCTACGAAAACTTAAATTGTCTATGTTAATGTCTAAGACAGTAGTGTTGAAGGGTGGTTTGGTTTTCCTGTCAAAATGTAGGTTACTGTTACTTAAATGAAATGCCACTCTAATACTATAAAGTGGATGTTCTTGGAATATATCCATACCTTTTAAAGGACTCCTTACCTATTCTTTCACATAGTTTGATGCAGAGATGCTCTCTATCATATTATACCTTGGAAAAGCACTGTGTAAGTAGCTCTAGAACTTTCTGTCTGCAAATATTCACCTAATGGTAAGGTAAGGCCAGCTAACACAGTATCAGGAGATGAATGAATGTTCCTATGTCTGAGATATAGGATAACTCACCTAAGCTTCCTACATGTGTCACATGTTCTGTGCAGTTCTTCCCTAAGGTGTGCAGCTACAGACAAAAGAAAGCAGTACAGTTTGTATTGGAGGAACACAAAATGATGTATCTCTTTGAATTATGACGTGCTACTGCTGTTTGTGATTCATCAGTCGTAGATAATACAGATGGGGGGAGAGAGGGGGTAGAAGAATTCTGAAGAGATCCAAGTGGTAACTGGGGAAAAAATATTCTTTTATACCAATAGTGAAATGAAGCTCTGGACTGGAAACAATGATCCCCTGACTGTATGGTACTTGTGACCATTTGTTTGAAAAAAGCAAAAAAAGAGGAGTCGTCATCTGAATCGCTCATTCTAGGTGAGTGTGTCTTGTAGTAAATAGCAATAAAACCTCAGAGGATGAAACTTTTAACAATCATGATGATAAAGTGCTTAAACCAGAAAATGTGTAAAAAACCCCATGAGAAGTGTGTGCTCGCGGGGGTGGTAGCATGATTAATGTGAATAAATACATATGCTGTAGGGGTGTAAAACAGTAAAAATTTGCTGATGCTGATTCTCTAATCCTTTAGCTCAGATTCTACTTCTTTTGAACATTAGCCCAGACAACTGGTTCATTGATACTTAGTGACTGTCTCAGCAGTTCTGTAGCTTACAGTCTGGCTCCAGTGGCTAGATGCAATCCAAAGGTTAAAAATAAACTTAAACACTGCTTAAACTTCTACTCTCCCTCTTCTCTCAAATATGGCATACTGATATTCAGGTATATTTTTTTCTAAAAGAATACTTTGACACATATTAAAAAAAGTTCCCATTTTCTTTATACATTTTCAGTGGGGTAACAGATCTATAAAGAGGCATCGTGCCCCACTATCCTCCCTCTCCTCTCCCACACAAATAAAAAAGAAAGAAAAGTATCTCTTTGGATTCAATGGACTAAAGATTGGCATAAAATTTTAGCTACATGTCCCTCAGAAACCTAACTTTAAAGGTAGGCAAGTATCATGTTGAATTACGTAGGTACATAGAATGGAAAAGCTACTGCTAGGTATGTCCTCTTGCCTGTCCCAGGCTGTATAAAAGCCAGAACTATTTGGTTTATTAGGATTTTAAATCTTCACAGCTGTTAAGAGTTTTGGAGGTAGGTGCTAATGGCTGTCTGCTTTTCCTTGTGCATTTTCTTTAAAGTATCTGAGGAAGGTGAGGTGCAAGTAGACAGATAGTTATTTCTTAACTTAAACATTTGGTAAATTGTGATGGAAAGTCTTACAAATGAACTGTGATCCCGAGTACTAATACATCTTACATTGTTCAATACATACCCATTTCCCCTCAGCCCTCACCCTTTTACTTTTTACTAGACTCAAAGTCAATTTTGAGAAGCAAAGTTCATAGTATGCTCACTCAACAGGCTTTTGCTGTCTCTACCTACTTCTCATCTCTGCTTTCTAACCTGTAATAAACATCCTACAAAGGTAGTTATAGTAGTTTGCATATCGCAGTTTGATCTTGTGTTCCTTCAACATTCCCTCTAAAGGACCTTGAAAAACAGAACTGAAAAGAGAGCACTGCTGTTTACAGTAGTGGTTTGTTGTCAAAGAAAATGAAAACAAGTTGGCAATACAGTACTTTCATGCACTTTTACAGTTTCCTTTTTTGCTGTTGCTGTTGGGGGTTTTGGTTGTTTTTTCCAAGGAGAGGGGGAAGGTTGTTTATTTGTTTTCAGAATTATTCCTTCCAGGCACAGGCCTTTAGACTTACAATTGTTGAACTGCACGAGATTCCTATCAGCCCACTTCTTCAGCCTCTCAAGGTCCCTCTGGATGGGAGTGTGACTTTCTGGTGTATCAGCGCCCCCCCCAGCTTGGTGTTGTCTGCAGACTGGCTGAGGGTATGGTCTGCTCAGTCATCCAGATCATTAACGAAGGCATTGAACAGGGTTGGACCCAACATTGGTGTGATCCCCTGGGGTACACCACTAGTTACTTGTCTCCAACTAGACTCCATGCCACTGATCACAGCAATGAGCTCAGCTGTTCAGCCAGTTGCACACCTTGTCGGTGCCTCTCACCTAGCACATACTTCATCACCTCCTCCATGAGGATTTCATGGGATACAATGTCAAAAGCCATACTGAGCTCCAGGTAACAATATTCATGGTTCTCCCCTCATTTATCAAGACAGATATTTCATTCTAGAATGTTATCATGAATGTATCACTTCCTTTTGTGAATCCAAATGCCTCCAATAAGCTTGCGCTTCATGGTTTGAATTTTCTCAAGCCCCATCGATTCTTCAGCTCAAGCTCCAGCTAGGAGAAAGGACCTTTCTAATTTCCTACTGCTGCTCTGTAAGGGAACATGCTTTTGTTTAGTACTTCTTGTCTTCTTCGAGTCTGAACTTCATTCACTATGACAATAATATCTCCTTGCACTCTTCTCCCTGCCCAGCTGGAATCACTGGAAATGGCCATTCACATCCTGACAGGGAGTAAGTTAAATATACCACATGGTTTGACAACAATGAAAAATAATTTTGTTTAAAAAAAGGTCTTCATTGGCTGTGATATAATAGTAGTAACATGTCATATGTCATTCATTAGGCCCTGCTTTTAAATTAAACAAGATGTAGTCTGGCAAGGCTACTAAGGAGTGACAACTATTTTTGTTTCATTTTTCAAGATATTGAGATAGTTTGAAAAATCTCCCTGTTTTGAGATGGAACAAAATATATATTTCAAAGGTTGAATCTTCATGGAAGATAAATGATGTACATAAAAAAATCATTGGGGTTCTTTTAACCACTCAAATTTCAAGCACTTGGAAGGCTAAATACACAATTTCGGTTTATATGATCAAAGACAAGAAAAACAAAGTTCTCCTTCCATAATAAACAGAAATATTTATTCTTAATACTTGAAATATTTAGATAAGATCATTTCAATCTTTTGAATTTTATTAAAGTTTAAAGAAATTTATCAAAATGTTTTAAGTTAAATAAATTAGGAGGATTATAGTTAATTCTAATAGAAAATATCTGTGTTAGTCAAATTTCACTAATGCATTCTACTTTTAAAATTGTTTTAACTATATGTTTGGTAATCAACAATTTCACCAAAAAAGGTACCCAAAGAATGTCTCTTATACTATTAAAAAAGCATGAAAGAGGATGTTCCCTTTAATAGACCACAAATACAGCAGGTTTTGTTTGAAAGTTGTCCTTTATCTATGAATGGCATAAGCAGATATCAACTGTTATTCTTAAAAAAAAAAAACAGGGAGTGGTGCTGGTAGGGTATCAGCTGGGAGAGAGGCAAAGTAATTGCTGATGTCAGGTTTTATAATTAATTCTATATTTAAGACACATTGAAAAAGAGTATAAAATAACATTTTATGGGCTGGTGACTTCTTATTATAATTTAAGTTTCCATGAAATAAAAATAAAATTAAAAGAAAACTTTCTTGAAAATAAAATTCGGTTTCAAATTTAAATTGACCCTTTGGAATCCAAGAACATAAGTGTAGCTGGTAAGTGTTTATAGACATTATTTCTTGTAAGATACAATGATCACCAGCACAGTTATGGGTATATATGTCACAGATATTTCTTGGCCAGTCTGAGGAGAAAGTGGTGAAAGCATGGGAGAATTCTGTTCCATCACTTGGCATGGCATTATTTTTCATGCTCACTCTAACGAAATATATATGATGGCTTTTGAGAACAGAGAGGCAACAGCTATCTATGAATGTAACACTAATGATGAAGATTTCAAATCAAGTATATAATATCGACAGTTGGAACATTCTCCATGTGGTCTCCTGCCTTGGAAAGGCACACCTCACTGGAAACCCTCTCATCTCTGAGATGGTGGGGTTCGGTCTTCACTGCTGCTAGAAGTGCAATTTATGTCTGCATATTCTCTTATGAATACAGGAACGATGAAGACTCTTCCTGTCAGAGAATCCTTGCATACCCATATAAATAAGAAAATCATGATGAAAACTTTACTTGAATCATGCGAACTGAAAGATTGATTGTTATAGTGTTGACTATACAGTATATAGTCACCTCAGCGTTTGTTATGTTACTGCATCCTCTCAAGAGTTATAAAGGTTAATTCATCTGTTTCAGTGACACAAAGATCACGGTTGACTTATTACTTACTAAGCCTTAGGAGGAATTTTTTGGCAAGTCCATTTGGCTTGCAGTAGGGAAGTCTGTGCTACAACTGCTTAAACAATATTTGGCTTACTTACAGCAGAGTAACTTCATTACCTGCATTGCCAGGGTCTTGTTCCAGAGATTTACATGCTGGAGGATGACATCACATTTACACCTCATCTGTCGAATCATTCTGGAATAAGAAACGTACCTTTAATGTAAAACTCTGAATTACATATGAATTTCCTCCCTCTATTACAAGAAAGGGGTCACCTTACAGGATTGTTCATGATGATCTCCTTGGAATCTTTACAACAACTCACACTGTAAGACAGCATTTCTATAGCGTTTCATAATCATATTGTTTTATCACCTAACAGCTTTAATGATTACCCAAGAAGACCAGTTCTGCTGGAGGTAAGTTGACAAGAGTTCCAAAATTTTAGACCTCTAAGGTTGAATTAGCCAATAATTTTTTTAATTACCAAGCAAAGAAGTACAGAGGGAGAACTGCAGAGCCCTGCTTTGTAGCCCTGATATATGCAACCTAGAAACATTTCAGTTCCAGTATCACAGTATCACAGTATCATCAGGGTGGAAAAGACCTCTGAGATCATCGAGTCCAACCTATGACCCAACACCTACACCTACTCCTACTTGTCAGCTACACCATGGCACTAAGTGCCTCATCNGCATCTCAACATCCTTCTTAAACTGAGGGGCCCAGAACTGGACACAGTACTCAAGGTGCGGCCTGACCAGTGCTGAGTATAAGGGAATGATGACCTCCCTAGTCCTTACATCAGTTGCAAAGGGTTTTTAGTGTGTGATGAGTCAATGATTGTGCATTTGACATGAATTAATACTCTTGTTCTGCTTTCTAAACAATGTATCCATTTTCAGAAAACAAGACTTGAAATGTGGACTAGTCTGTTGCATCTGCACAGAAGCTGTAGACGTAGGCTGAAATATTGTCCCACCTCTGTTATTGTCATTGCAGAAAAGGACCGACACATTTGGGGATTGTGGTAGATCACATAATCACTAGTCACTTCAAAGGAATTTATCTGGTTTTGAAACATTTAATTGTTTTAAAAAAAATCCTATTGCTTTGAGCAATATAGATGATCTCAAAGGTTTCTTCCAACCTTACAATACTATGATACTGTGATACTGTGAAATAATGTTTCTCAACAGCCATGAAGCTATTAAATATGGCCATCTGAGTTACTGGATTTTTAAAACAAGCTGTATTCTTTAAAGATTTAGTTTGGGAGCAAGGGACTGCACTTTTGCTTCTGATCTTTTCAGGGTGTGTGCAAATAAATTCTCTGAAAAATATGGTGACCACTTTCATTTTCATGAAAAGATGCTGTATTTTCCTTGTTTCCCACACTGCAACAAGCATGAGCACAAACAATTTTTCTCTCATTTTCTCTTTCTTGAGCAAATAGTTTTGAGAACTCCTCAGATACACATACTAGCACAGACGTGGCCCACAGGTTCTTGTAGGTGTTTGTAAGGAGTACTTTAGGAGACCATCTTTCACTTATAGAGAAGATAATTCTTACATGAAGAAACTGACAAAATTCTACATCCCTGTTCCCATTTCTTACCCATCAAACCACATTGTCTACACATTTGAACATCACAAAGCATAGAGGCTATAAGCAAAAACCCTGGATTATGCTTCAGAAGAGAAAGCTTTGGTACACTTAGCTCTATTTTGTAGTGATAACAATTATATGAACTGGGTAGGGCTGAAGGACATCCATGTTTGGAAGAGGTGGTTCAGTACTGGCACATTTCATTCTGACATACAAGTTCTTGGTTTTATCTTGGAGATAAACTTGTTAGTTCATGTCATGTTAAGGATTACTGACTCCTGCCAGCAGAAGTACAATGCACCGCAGGTACTGCTCTTTCGAATTAAGATCAACAGAAGAGCAGACTAGATGTTAGAGACTTAAAATAACAATAATAATTATATCTGAGAGACAGACATAAAAAGTAGCTTCTCTTCTGTAGTTTCTAACATATAAGTATCCCAGAATCCTGACCGGTTGTATTGATAGTTTCCATTGTCATTACGGATGCTAGAAGCAAAGTTCCAGTAAACCAGATACTTATGGGTAAACTTTGCAAATGTATGATTGTAGCCAGAAGAAATAGGTGATTTCCACCAACCTCCGAAACAGGTCAAAAAACATGTTGAAAAGCAATCTATAGCAATGGTTGTCTCTTCTGTTTGTACAGTTCTGGCCCTAATGTCACTGAGGGTCTCAAAACATTATTGTCATACAAAATATCTAAAAAGGGATGTGGACAACCACAGATTTGTGAAAATCTTTTTGCTTTGGTCCCAGAAGTCTAAGCTTAAAAATCACTACTAGCTATTTGCAATAGTCTAAAGCTAAAGATGAAGTTGCAATGGGTGATTAATAAAGGTTCTCTGAAGGCCTCATGGTTGGGTATACGTAACTGTGAATATTTATTCACATCCATTTCTGTCTTATTTTACATACACATGTAAACCAATGTGGTCTAATTGGTTTGGGGTTTTAGAGTTCTCTGAGACTGAAATAAACAGGAATCTTGGTATGAACATGGAACAATGTCTGGTATTACGAAATTCTTGCCCCGTATTGGTTTACATGAATTTTGGAAAAAATTGTGATACGAGGATGAATTGAAAGTATAGAATCACTTAACACTCTGGCTTGTAGTCTTATGTCTGAAACATTGCTTCAGTTAAAATCAGTGAGTTCATCTTAAAAGAGTCAACTTTACTTTCCAAAATTCTGTTTTGCTGCAGAACAATAGAACCTGAAAGTGATTTCACTAGTGAAAACACATCAAGTAAGAGCCTGAGAGAGATTCGATACTATGGTAATGAATTTAGTAGTGAATCCACAAAGGGCATATATAGCACACTGTACAAAACCATGATTGTTGCAGAATATTGTTTGCATCAGACCAGGTAATAAATATTTTTTCCTCCATTTCAGTTTCAGAAAAAGGCTACTGTAATTTTTAAAAATATTTATTTCATTATGCTCATATGACATAGACAGGATTTTTATTTCTGAAAGAGAACAGTATGCAAAGCCCTATTGAAGGACTTCACTGTACATTTAAAGCTAAGGGTGCACAACAATGAATGTTGCTGTCTTTCAGATGGGCATTAAACAAAAGCCATTTTTGCTCACTCATCACAAGAATGGCAACAGCTTAGATCATGTTCTCTTTATTTAAACATTAAAGCACTACTAAATTTCTAACTGTTGCCCTTAATTATTGCAATCCAGGTTCTCAAGCAGTATAAGCTTATTAAAACAAATGATCACGTGATTTGGTCTGTAAAATCCACAGATCTTATTCTGGTTTTAATTTTAAGGGTGTAACTCAAAGCAATTCTTGGGATTTCAATGAGATTAATCCCAAGGAAGAAATTAAATAGGAACAGACTGTGAGCCATATTGTTACAAGTCTGTTGTTTAATGACTAACTGTTTTAATTCAAATATAACTCAGCTGGATTGTTTCAAATTAGCTTCCTTTTCATTTAAAAAAGGGGTAGAGAGAGGGAAATCTGTGGACAAGGGTGGTTAAAGCGGCATCAAAGGCCTACCAGGCCAATAAATCCTGTATCTAACAACAAATATTAAAAAAAATATTTCTTTAAATGAAAAAAAAGTGGATCCACTTCTTTCAGCTTGATCTAAAACAGACGGGAACAGAAACACAATAAAATTATGTGTATGAAAAAGGCTTTAAAATTCTTATTTACTATGAAAAATTCTACTTTACATATTTAACTTGTCTATATAATTTATTTTCATATGTTAAAATATGTATACATATACATATATATATATAAGTGTATGCATATCCATACAAGCATCTTTAAATATACACCCCTAATAATTAAAATTAAATGGATAAATAAATTAGATACTTCTGTAAGCTTTTTTCCCCCTCTATGTATATAAATATATGATAGTACTCTGTTTATTTGTTGTATATTTGTTTCTGGAGCTTTTGTGGGTTTTAGGTAAGGACCTTCTGTCCTGCTATACTCCTCTCCCATTGAATTGTCAATAATAGGAAAAGCAGCAATTTAGGTCTCTCAACAATTTTTCTGGTTCATATGCAAAATCTAATAAAAATAATATTTCTACTGATTATATTTGTGCAGATAACATATCAAACTCTTCTATTACATCACTTTGTGGTTAAAGTTTGAAATGTAATACACTGTATTGTGGTTTGCATTCAGTTATGCAATGAATAGGCCTGTGCATTGTGAACTCCATATTTTCAGATAAATCTGGTTACTATGAAACTCTCAACAAATAAAACTCTGTTCTAATAATATAAAGATCTCTTCTCCTTAGTCCTATTAACAAGGTTATGTCCTTTTTCTCACTAATCTGAGTCTAGACTAGCACTACGAATCATTTGACCCTCCCTGTCTTCATTTGATCTAACAGCTTAAAAGCATTTGGTGCAGGTAGGAATAATGCTTTATATTTGTGCTGACACTGTTATATTTATCTTCTTACCCTTAATTATGAAAAGAAGGAAGTCAGTCTTCATCAAGTAAATTCACTGTATAACAGGCTTGGATCAGTCAGCCCTTTCTCACTGTTGTCTCTTCGAGCTGCTGGACAACATTGGGATGAAAAATTGCTGTAAGTAGGTAGAGAAAAAACTTATTGATATTTACTTTGGTAATCGACTCAGGATTTAAAGCTTGTGAGCCTGTTCATGATCGGAACAGTTAGAAGAGTTTGTAAGTATGAACGTCCCACTTTGGATACTAGTGTGTGTCAGATTAAAGAACAGGACACTTCCCTTTCATTTGATTTTACTGTTTTTCTCATTCTGGAAGGCCTATTCAAACAGTCCTTTTCAATATTTTCTTTTCAGAACTATGTGAAGTATATAACATTTAGAAAAAAATAGGCTAAATAATGAAATACAATGTGAACTGAAAACAAAATCCACTACTTCTGTCTCTAAAACAGATAGTAAATATGTTTCTAGAGGATTGATTACTGCCTGAAATAGTCACTTTCATGCTCAGAATTCAGCACTCTCTAGGGAACATACAGAAATGTACCTCTCAGTTAAATTCTCAAAATGGAAGTATGAGAGGTCTTTTTTCATACAAAGGCCCTGTATCATTCTTTGATTGAACTGCCAAACCAAATCTCAGTTATGTTTTATACTGGTTTTATGGTATACTTAAGGAACAAAGTAAATTCTTTGACCCTCTGTAGTTTACTCATCAGGTGCAAAACTCCCCATGTAAATTTTTTGTGCCTACGCTGTACTAAAAGGTGTTAAAATGTAGCCCTTTTTCACAGTGGACAGAAAATCCATAAATAGTTTCTTCCTTTATTCAGTAGCTCTTAATTCATTTAGAACTCCTGGTTTTCACCCATTAGTAGGTTTTGCAGAAACATCCATATAGCAGCTTCTGAACTTTGTATGAATATTTGTGCCTGTGGCTTTAATTTCCCTCACACAACAGCAGCAAACGAAAAGTTGCTCAAAGGTGTTAACACAGAAAGGGCTAATGTCTGACTTATCTTGTGATTTGTACAAAACAACCAGTGATGAAGACAATACCCCATAAACTTTACGCTATCTGAAAAGTTTGATTTAGGGACCATCCAGAAAGAAATGGGTTTGAGCAGGAAGAAGCACATTAGTGCTCCAGTAGAGACTGGAGACCCATTTCCTCTATGTCTTCTTGTTATCTTTCATTCATGAAGTTTCCTTCCAGAAAACGGATAACTTGAGAATTTACACAAACTGAAGGACTTTTTTTGGTTGCTATGGTATTAGTGTGATTTTTATAAAACTCTATACGCACCTTTGTTTTCAACTGTATTTTCATGTTACTTTGCGGTTTTCCATTTTTACAATATTGTCTCCTTGCAGTCAGAGAACACTCTGGTCAGATTATTTTCCTCATCAAATAAATTTCAAGATATTTGCAGTTGAATAAAAAAGGGAGATAAGTAGTTATTGGGAAAAAAATGGCATGTAAAGCATGACCCTTTTTGTAAGTCTGTGTTTCCAGAAGAAATATCATGAGGGGAAATTAGTGTCAGCCAGTATAAATTGGATTGGGCAAGTTCCAATGAAACAATCTGGAAAAAAAAGGCAACACACGCAAGAATGTGTTTAATCTGGATATATTCCAGGTTTATGTAAGTATACAGAAAACTGCTGTATGAACAGGATAGTTGATGTTACAGTGATATAAAGTACATCCTTGACTTTCTGCATATTTAGCTTTATTTACCCAAGTTATCTTTCAATGCAGTGTCTTTTCATCAAGCAAATGCAAAGCACTGCAAGAGAGCACATTGTTCTGTTTCACCTAGATCTGCAACTGGGAGCTTTCAACAGACAAAGTTGTTCTGGCAGAATCATAGCATTAGTCTATAAGTCTAATCATAGTATTAGTCTATTTGTGTGCTGAGACAATATATTCTACAGGTACATAAATCTTCCATTAAAGAATTAAAAAGTGTGGATCAATACAGTGTCCCAAGACCTGTTGAAAGCTAAAAAATTTGCCTGACTCATTCACTTGCTGTCTTCGCAAACCACGGTTTGTGCAGTGAAAGGTGGCTCATCCTTGACTCCGGTGTATTAGTTGTACTCAGTGGAGGACAGCTGGATATTTTCATGGTGTTCAGATGCATATTGTATAGTGCCTTACACAGAATGCAAAAGGGGTATTTTTTTTTCTTTACCTTAGGAACCTACATTTGAAGGGCTGGTCTAGACTGCAGAGCATACCCGTGCCTGGGTTTCTAATATGAGCAAACACATAGATTATACTAGAGACTGACAGGCCAAATTCTACCATCCTCTGGGTATTTTTCCAGCAACCACAAACACTAGGATTTATAATCCCAGATACAGCAGAATTGTAAAAGAAATCTAATCATGTATCCATTTGACCAAAACACAAAGAATGGTAAATGCCAGATTTGCCTGTGAAGCTGCTGAGTGTCTGGTCTTGATCTTTTCTTTGACCTAAGGCTAGGTTTGGTGAATACAAACTGCTTCATCTCACTCTTTTGCCTAATGATCTGTGTTCCTTTTGTGACAATTGGAATGGAAAGGAGAAAAAGGAGTTATTTCTGCCAAAAAAGCCAACTATTCTCATCATATCTGTCATGATCAGTAAAGAAAGGTGAGAGATGCTATTCAAGGTCTCTGGCTCCAGGTCTTGAAATTCTCTTTGGACTTCTCTGGTCCATCATCTAATAATACAACTCTAATTTGTATACATAAATATGTCTAGTGTGTCATCTGGATTTGTTCTAGCACTTCCTTATTTCATTTGGACACTATTTCCTCTGAGGATACCATCCTAAAGGCTACCTATAAGATAAAACAAAGCAATATGTCAAATTTCTTTATGGTAGTCAAGAAGGCACTAGATTTGTCATTCTGGAGTTGTTATGCAGTAAGCTGTATTAAAATGCTTAATGTGCTTCCTTCCTTTGTCAGTTGTACAGATGCTCCTTTTTCTGCCAACACATTGAAAGATGCAAGTGCTCCTTCCAAAGCCATAAGGTTCCCTTGGCTGAGAGGTTAATCAGAACATTGATATACTTAACAGCTTGATTATTGTTGAAAAGCAATAGACAGAGCTTTCTGCTGGCTGTATAAATGTACAGAATTAACTTCCTGGAAATTTCATAGAGAGCTGGCTGGATAAGAGGAAGAGATTTCACACAACACCTGGACTGCAGACAAGATCACAATATGTAGTGCATCCCTAGACACAGAAAATCAGAAAACTGAGAGATGAGATTTCTCCTCTAGTACAGCCTCTCACCAGAAAAGCTTCAAGAAAAAAACACAATAGTGAGTTAATTGTAAGAAAAAGAAGAAACAAGCTCGATTCCCAGGGTGTCCTGCTCTTAATCTTCCCTATGTCTTTTCGCTATTTAAACAGATGCCTCTACAATTAAGTACAGCTACAACGTATGATCTTTATACAAAGACTATTGGAAAGACAGAAATCTTACACTAGCTTCACCTACTGCTGTAAGTGTCAGTCTATAAATATAGCTAAAATTCCAAGTTTAGATAGTAAGAAACTCCAACTCCGTGGGAGTTAGACCCCTGAGAAATTTGGAGTACAGGACAATTTGATCTACTGTAATGCTACGGATTTTTCTGTGCATTTCTGATGTTGGAACAACTGACATATCACAATGAGAATCTGAACTATTAAGGTAAATATGTGGACTGCTGCTGCTCTCTGTAAAGCACTTAATAAAAGCAAAACCTGGGTTGCACTTGCTTCTGTTGAAAAATGTTTCATGGCATTTTATGACATATAGTAATTTCACCCAATGTGCTTTTCTAGCCAGAACATGTCCTACTTCCTTTACTGCTCCTGCCCAAGGGCTTTGTTCTGCTGTGGAATACAGCAGTAAAAGGGATGCTCTGCTGGAATATTGTGCTTTCTCTCTGGACTCTATGAAAGTACATAAAATATCACTTTGCTCAAATGCCTCATCAGCTGAAGGGTGAAACAAGTGTTATCACGTGGCAGCTTAAAACCAGCTTTTATAAAAAGATATACAAAAACGTTTGTTTAAGCAAGGATTACAGTCATATTATCTGGGAGGTAAGGATGTTTCTGTCCAACAATACTGGAAGACCATAATTTCCAGGGTGTGTATTCTTTCCATTAATCCAGTTGACAGCTATGTATAATTTTCCCTGACTCAGCTGTGCTGCTCAATTGCATACTGGCTGAGACCGCCAGGACATCAGCCAAAGAAGGAGAAGGGAGGTGTCTGACTTTTCCAACAGCAGATTAATGTGACAGAGGGTAAGGAAGCATGTACTGAAAATATCAGGTGCACTTCTGAGTTGTGTCTACCAAAGGGTGGACCTGCATAATATGTCCCATTATTACATCAGTACTTGTAAGCCTTAGCTTTGCACTTACAGTCTTTAAAATTGAGTGAGCACTTGGAAAAGTCTGTAGCGTACATATATAACTACATATAGCCATACATGCTATAATACGTCAGGAAAGATTACATCAGCGGAAGATTTACTCAATCTGTCTGGCTCTTGTATTGAACAAGGAAGGATGTTTTACTGAAGATCTCAAACAGCTGTAACATATGACAAACTGTGCAGAGGTATGAAACCTATCTTTGTTGCTTCTGCTGTCTTATGGAGACTGCAGAAATGGGAATCTCCCTTTTCCTGTGTTTCTTTTCTCTTAGGTATTACAGAAACAAGAGATGACTAAAGGGAAACCACAGTTACTGAATACATTTTCAGGATTTTTATAAGCTTTGCTCAGGAGACCTGAGGATTTTTCCATTTTTCATGGTCTTGTGATTGGTTGAAGAGCAATACTTGGAAATATATGATCTTGTGACAAATGGTAAAAGAAAATGGGATCAGCCTTTATCTTTGAAAATTAATAGAATTCAATGCAATTCATTACATGCCTGTGGAAAATAACCCTGAGTCTTGTGTAATGATCCCTATGACTGGTGGGAGTGCCAATTTGCTTAAGGAAAAGTAGACTACAGAGGGATCTGGACAGGCTGGATCTATAGGGAGAAGCGAATTCTATAACATTTAACAAGGCTAAGTGCCAAGACCTGCATCTGCGCCACACCAACCCCATATAATTCTATAGGCTTGGGGGCAAATGGCTGGAAAGCTGACCTGCAGAAAAGGACCTGAGGGTGTTGTCCAACAGACAGCTGAATATGAGCAGGCAGTGTGTCCAGATAGCCAAGCAGGTCAACAGCATCCTGGCTTGTATCAGAAACAGTGTGACCAGAAGGATGAGGGGACTGATCATCCCCCTTTACTCAGCAGTGGTGAAGCCGCAGCTGAAATACTGGTTTCGATTTTAGACCCCTCACTAGCATGAAGACATTGAGTTGCTGGAGCATGTGCAAAGAAGGGCAATGAGAGAGTTCTGGGACACAAATCTCATGAGGAGCAGCTGAGGAAACTGGAGTTATTTAACCTGAAGAAAAGGAGGCTGACGGGAGATCTTATCACTCTCTATAACCACCTGGAAGGGGGTTGTAGCAAGACAGTTGTTGGTCTCTTCTCCCAAGTAACAAGCAATAGGATAAAATGAAATGGCCTCAATTTGCACTACAGGAGATTTCAATTGGTTATTAGGGGAAATGTCTTCACCAAAATGGTTGTTGAGCATTGGAACGGGTTTCCCAGGGAAGTGGTTGAGTCACCATCCCTGCAAATATTTAAATGGGTAGATGGGTAGATGTGGTGCCTAGAAATATGTTTAGTGGTGAACTTGGCAGTATTAGTTTTACTGTTGGATGGATAGGTCTTTTCCAGCTGAAACAATTGTGTGATTCTTTGATGTTTCAGGCATTATCTTGGCTTTGCTACCTTGGATACATCAGCATAATATATTGTTTATGAATAATAAATTGATCCGAGAGTGTTTAGTGTTAGAACATCGGGGTATAAACTAATGTCCACCCAGGTTCCCAGCACATGAAAGCAGAAAATTTGGCACTTTAATTATGGCTACTGAGCCAAGAGTACTGAACAGTGGATCCGTCGCTATTATCAGGAAGGTTTTTGTAACGTGTATGACTTTTTATTTCACAGTAATAAAACTGTTCAAGTGAAATTTCTATGCCAGATTGGTGAGGGTTTCCATGATACAGTTGTTTTGGTTTTGAGACTAGATATATCAGTTGTGAAAGAGCTCTTTATAGTTAAAAAAAATAAATCCCCAAAATTCAGATTAACATTTAAATGTGACCCTGACATATGTAGTCCTTCAGTCTTCCAAGGGCAAATCTTTCTCTGTCCTGTGTCTTGCTTTCTACTAAGGCATCTGCTTTGGCAAAGTGAGACAGTGGTTCTTTCTCCTGAATAGTTACTGGTAGAACTTCACAGAGCCAGAGAATCTTCTGTTCAGGAGTTACACTCTACTTGATGCCCTGATCTGTTGTTTTGAATGACTATACAGCAAGATAGAGAATTTCACAGTATCACAGTATCATAAGGTTGGAAAAGACCTTTGAGATCATTGAGTCCAAACTATGACCCAACACCTACACCTATTCCTACTTGTCAACTACACCATGGCACTAAGTGCCTCATCCAATCTCTCCTTAAACACCTCCAGGGACGGTGAATCCAACCCCACGCCCCCAGCAGTGCATTCCAGTGACCAATCACTCTTTCAGTGAAGAACTTCTTCCAGAAGCCTGGGCTCCAGATCTGGCTATTTAATGTACACCTAAGCACTGCTCTAATAGTGGCTAATCATAAATGCTTTCTTTTATCTCTAAATATTTTTGTGGATTGTTGTTAGATGAAAACTTGAAACATTTTTAGTGGCAATTGGCAGAAGAGTTATTTTTTTAGGCAATGAATGAATCTTTCAATCCATAATCATGAAAAATCTTTCTGTATTCTTATTCACCTTCAGGGTTGTGAGAAAGCATAGCTTTGTAAGCAAAGACATATTTTAATTTATTTCCTTGGCTCATTTAATCTTCTCTTAGCATGCTAAGAAAGCTTGTGATCTGATTATAAGTTCAGAGAAAAACATACCAAAGGAGTTGTGTGGAACTGAGTCATAGAAAAGAAAGAGTAGGCTGTAGGATTTTGTAAAGCATTCTGTCAGTAATCTAAACCAAACTGCAAGATCAGCTTAATAAAATCAGTTCTTGTCATCAGTCTGTTATCAGCACTGTGGTTTTGAGAAATTTCAGGTATCTGTGCAGAAATCAAAAGGACAGATTTTGCACGAGAATGTTTGTCTCAAGCTGTAGTAATTAAACAGAACTATGATACATGCAGGTTTCAGTTTGGACATCTACTGTGTAAGCCTATGTTTTTCAGGATATTGATAGACACCCTGGAGTTTATTTTGGCTCTAATACTGAGGATACGATGTTAATTTTTACTTCCTTTTAGATTTTTTTCATTTTAGTGTTATGCAGAATATTCATAATTTACAATAGCCACACAAAGCAATTTTAATAAGGGAGAGATGAAAAATGAAACAAAAATATCCAAACAAATGCTACGTATTGTATGTATTGCAGGCTGAGTTTGTCTTTGGTGTAGATTCACAATTTTTCTTTTCCAGTTTTTTTAATATGATACCAATAATATGATGATTTTGTGTTTCAGCTCTCACTTCCCTAATATTTCTTCTGAGACTCTGAAAAGTCCACCTTTAGCCCCTAGCCATTTTTATTCTAAATAGTAAATTATACTAAATAAGATTAATTCTTTACCAGATCAGTATTCTTTTGACATCAAGAGCAAAACCCATTTCTTCCTTTACATTTGTAATCAAAACATTCCTCAGGTTTTAAGAGTTCCTACAGCCTTGCAAGAAGCTAGCTCCAGAGAAAAATTTGCAGAGAAGAGCTCTATCTTGGCATCCTTTCTTCTGTCTTGAAGTTCAGTGAGTTTCTAAAGACGAGCGGCAGCTCCCAGCAGAAGCAAATGTGGCAAAAATAGGAGTTGACCTGCATTAATGGGAAGAGGCAGTATTCATTCTGAAAAAAAAATTGACCTGTTGAGCCTTTTTGGTTACAGACAGGTTACAGTGCCCTTATTAAAATGGAATTAGTGCCTTAACAAATAAGTCAGCTGTGATTTTTAAAGGAAAATAAATATCCATTGAAGAGAGGTCTGGATGATGAGAGTGTTTCATCCTCTTCCTCCATCTGGAAGTATCAGTTTTCTCTAGAAATATCTATGGTAGCAGTTAAACCCAGAAGCTAATAGTCACCTGAAACAGCATCACATATGAAAATATCTGAACTGCTTACAGTAATGCTTTCAAAGCCTTTTCAGATTGCTAAGTGAAAAGGAGAGCAAATATTTTGGTTCTTCCTGCTGTGTGATGTTAATTTATTTGTAGACTTTTTCTGTGATATAAAGGGATCTATTTGATAAATGTCATTAGAAATGTGACTATTCATAAGCTAAGCACTGAAAGAACTCTGTTCCTTGAGACGATCTTGAAATTCCGAGATCTGCATAGCTGAGATCTATCCATCTTAAGATTTCTCCCTCTTCCTGCTGATTTTTGTAATGGGAAAATTCCTCATTCATAGGAACTATGGGTGGCTGTGAAAGAACACAACTTTACTATAAGATTATCAAGTTTTATGTCTCTAAAATAACTAATCCTGAGTAAGGAAAGGATAATAAAAATAAAGAGGTTATAGTTTGCTCTTTTCCTGCCACATTTCCTTGAAGAATTATCTTTGCTTCCCAGGTATGTTTTAAATATTCAGTTCAGTCTTTTAACTTGCTGGAAGATCCTCACACACATTTATGCTTCCCTAGAAATTCTTTTTCACCATCTTCCTCACATACTCTGAGGCACAAGTGGATGCTCCCTCCTCCTTTCACTAATCAGCATGTGAGCGGCAGAATAAGAAAGCTTTCTTGAAATTCTTCAGTCTGCAACTGCTGAGGCATCTTTCTTCAGACGTCCTTCTTTTCCTGAGAGAAGGCACCATTTTTTTTTTTCAAGACATCCTCATTGATCTGCTCTATCCTCTTTTAAAGACGTGTTGTATAGCTCTGAGAATAAATGAAGAAATCAGACAATTTGTCTTGAATAAAAACCTTGTCAAAACAGAAGGGAAAGATTTTTTTAAAAAAACTAAATGAGTTAAAAGAAGAAAATCCTTCTAAAGGCTGAGATGCTGTTAAATCATTCCTTAATATTCCAATTGAAGCGCTTTTGAACTAATGATCCCTCCAGTGGGACCATGACAATCTAGTCTTATTATACTCTAAAAATATACATTCTTAATATACTTTCTAAGACATTTTCATTAAGTCAGTGAGTCAGCCACAAAGGAAACACATTCTGTAGTCATTCTAAAGACCCAAGTTTACTGAAACTTTCAGTATATCTTGGAAAGAAGGGACTATTAACTTGAGGGGATAAAAAAATTATGTCAGTGACGTGGACTCAGTCAAAATGTCCAGTGAGGCCAGGCTTTTGGTGAACACACAAATCAGACCTTGTGTGAAATCTTGCAGTGTCACCATGTGCTTGTTCTGATGACAGTGCCAAAGCTGACTTTTGTAGACAAAAAATAAATTGTGCAGATAGCAAAAAAAAAAAAACGTGCAGGTAGTGTTAGTTAAAAAGAATACTGACATAAAATATGGGATTCCTGGAGTCCTATTAGCCAGAGCAACACCAGCTGCACCATTTCATATAGAACCAGGTACTGACAGTTGGTGCGATCTTTCAGTTCCAATTCTCTTTCTGCTACTAATTTTACATTTGGTTTGAAAAGGCAGTGGATTTTTTTTCACCTATAAGTGGAACTTGATTTAGGTTTGGGAAACATTGGATATATGATACTGACAAATAAATTACCCTTCCTTTCCGTTATTTCCGTGCTTAATACAATCCTCATGAAATTATCTCACTGTTAATAACTTTGATTACCGTAACCATAGGAGAAATACTTTTGTTTAGGTTTCTGTAATTTTTCTGCAATTTTCCATTGTGTTCATAAATGATGAACTGTGTATTTCCTTAATATTATGCATTTGGGGTACTTTGATAAAATCCTGAAGAAATCCAATTCTTAGGTTCAATTGCTTGGCCTTTTCAAAGTAACACAAATCTAGACAACTCTAGAAAGTTATTTCTCAACTGTGATTGTTTTAGTTTCATTTTGGATGTTTTTGTATTGTTTTTCTTTCTCTAAGTGAGGAATTATTTCACAGTGGTTCTCCATTCTAGCTTAGTATGAATTGAGTTGTGTCCATCCATATGAATTATTTGGAAACTACTATTTAAAACTGTCTGTAAAATATTGATCTTTCTAGCATTTTAACTCACTTTACAAATGTCAGCATTGTTCTGTGCTTTACTAATACACACAGTCTTCTAAATTACTATGAACCTCTTGTTTCCTTTCTTGTTTTTAGTTCCCATTCCCTTCACCTGTGCAGTTTATAATAAAAAGTCTGGATCCAATAAGTGGATCATCATAATTGATAGAATAACAGATACATAGTTCATGAGAAATCCAAGTTCAGAAATATTTATAATTTAACCAGCTTCTAGTTAAACTGGTAGTCTGCTCTTGATACTCCTTGTATGCTATTTGGTGAAAACATTTTTAAGAGTTTAAGGAAAATATTTTATATACATATATACATATATATGTGTGTGTGTGTGTGTGTGCATGTATATATGGTACAGATTGGGAGATCCCTCGGTATCCAGTATCTACACACCTTAAGAAGCCTTGAAAATAAGATTTGAGAACATAATTCGGATCTGTTAGTTACACTGTGTGTCTTATAACGCAACTGAGAGGCCAAAGCAGTGAGTATAGTGCAGTTATTCTTGAAATGATTCCATTACATGGGGGAAGGGAAGAGAGGGAGAGTTGGAAGCAGAGAGGGCTGGAACAATGGCATGGGTGTCTCTTTATATAAAACATCGGGATTGTTTTCTTCCTTATTCCTTCTGGATTTCCAGCCTTTTCAAATAACTTCTAAGAATATTGGCTTCTAACAAAAATGTTCCCTGTGTTAATATGTGAGGAATTTAGGTCACTGAGCATTGCTCATTTTTGTCTAGCCATTGAGTTAGATGAGGTTTCTAATAGCCACTGCAGCTAATGAAAGTTTTTTTCTGTTTTCATATCAACTTCCAGACAATGAAACGCCAGGAAAAAATCTGCATAATCATTGGTTGCTGATACTTGCCAAACCTAGAAGGAAAACATGTTACTATTTAATAGCAAGAGTGCTGTTCTACCAAGAAATTAAATTACTAGACATATTATAACTTGATTGATTGATTTGAAATAGATTTTTCTATCCAGAAAACAGGTGTGGTAGAATTTTTCACGTTCGCTATTTTCATGTTCTCAGGTGTTAAAGTAGAAGAAAGTAGTATTACAATGTTTTTAATTGTTTGGCTGAAACAGGACCGGTCTTTCAATGGCCAAGTATGTGAAGAAAATATGGATATATTGAATAGATATGGATCTGCAGCCAAGCAGGTTGCCTAGAAGCAGTCATGTTAGAGCAATATCTATTCAGATTGATAGTCTGGAATGATTACTACTGCTTTTTCTTGCATCTTTTTAACCAGCTATGAAGGTCAAAGAGCTGTTGATACATTAAAGAACAACCCTCTGTGAAGCCTCCAGGTAAACATGTTGTTGAGGGTCATCAGTAGCCATGGAGTCATTCTAAAAGTCATAGAATAGAGTTGGGAAATACTTGTGTAAGTCACTGAATGGTGACTTGTTCACAGCAGATTCTCTGTGGAGCTAGATGTCCTTACCATGAGTGGAAAAGGCATCATGTTGACAAAAGAGCCAGTTGTCTTTCACAGAGCTTTGCACACAACTTGCTCTGCATCTGATGTAGGTTACAGAAGCAAAATCAATAGTGTTCCAACATAAATAAACAACTTTCAAAAGACCCTCATGGTGTATCCTATGCCCAGATAACTGTGTGCCAGAATTCTTCTTTGGCATTGTTGAAAGTAAAAATGTTGATTTACTAAAGTAGTCACACGTACCAAGAGAAGCTGATGTATTGCAATTCTGACACTGAAAATGACCATTTCATAGATTGTTCCCCTATGATAAATAGTGTTCACATCTAATAGGATAAGTACAAAATGTAAAGTAAATCATGAAAGGCAAGGAGTGTAGAAACTGAATTTTCCTACATAAACCAAGTTGCTACCTCTTCTGCACATGCACTAGAAGATCTATTTTCCTCTCTTCCCCTCACAAGATTCCTGCATAATTGTGTGCAGAAACTGCACAGGTTGGCATAGCTTTACTTTGTTTAACTAGCAACTGTTCAATAATTTTTCCTTGCTTCTCATTGTGTGGCCCATTTACTGCATATTAGTCAAACCCACATCTGAAAACAATGTTATTCATTTTTGCTTGAGATTTATTATGGGATATGTCAGTGGAGAACAAATGCTTCACAAACATTTCATTTTCACAGTGGATGTTACAGTCATTCCCACAGTGCAAATAGCAAACTACAGTACAGACATGAGGGTTGACCAGCCATTAATTTTAGGTGCCAAATTTAAGACAGGCAGGACCCATATTTTTTTCAGGTAACTTAAAATTACGATAGATGTGGAATATTTGAAGTGTAATCTCTATCAACCTCAGTTCTCATCATAAATTTCCAGATTTTTTGTGGGTCATATCTGGGAATGTAAATTCAGACAACCAGAAAATGAAGAACAGCCCATTAGCAGCTGACTTATGAAAAGTTCAGCTTCAGGGAGTTGTCCAGCATCACACTGAAAGTCTGGAGCATGTTATTGTCTCATCTCTTTCCCCAAGGCAGGATTCAGCTGCAGAAGTCATGAGACTAGAACTTGGAAAAACTTTTGAAACCAAAAGGCTTCTTAAGATTATATCTTTATTCTCCAAGGTCTTTGCTCAGAACATGGGGAAAAACAGGATAATGTTTCAACATTTAGCAGCTTGTGTTGTTTAATGTGTTTGGATTTAAGCATATCAATTTTTTTCTTCATGAATTACTTTGTAGTGAAGAGCTTCTCAACATATCTCTCATCCTCTCTGATTAATATCTAGCTTAAAAAAAAAGACAAAATAGTGCTAATTGTCTATTTTTTAATGAAGAATGTTGTGAATTTATTTGAAATCAGAACTGGAAACAAACAAGAAAACTATCATGTTTTGAGGAAATTAATTTCTTTTTTTCTTTACTGATCTTGGAGTTGATAACCAGTTTTCCTGAGGTTCTGCCTCATTCCCCTTTACATCTCCATAGGTAACATTGTCTTTATGTCATGACTCTCATTCTTTCCCAGAGCAGGTCTATTCTTTGTTCAGAATGACACAGCAGTTTCATAAAATGTACCCTAAAATCTGTGCACAAAGGGCTAAATTAAGATTACATGGGAAATGATAATTGCACTATTTCCCAGCTTTCATCTGCATGCCTTGTCAGATTTAATTTTACCCTCTCTTTGTGTGTGCATGTATGTGTGTGTGCATGAGGGAGAGAGAGAGTGCCACAGAGATAGAAAGTGAGGCCTTCAAGAAACAATGTGGAATAGCCTACTGCTTCTAGTTTGTAGGCATCTTAGTGACATGAAAGAAAATCAGCATTGTAGAACTTTAAAATCCAGAGCACAAAGCTCTACTGCTCATTCTAGAAGTACAGGATAGAGCCTAGCGGTAATGAGCTCTGGTGTACAGAGACCAGGGCTGCTGGGTGATGCTATTCCAGTTGAGTTAATAGCAGTTGTTACTCAGAGATGAATCCCAAGACTCCATATAATTTACACTCTCTTGTAAGATCTGGGAAGGCAATGTGATGTAGCAATGTGGGCCTTACTGCTCCCATAGCTGATCTATATTATGTTGTCTCCAATGGACCTTTCTTTCTTTTCCTGAATGAGTTGTCTGCTATCCTGGTTTTTTGGCCACTCCTTCAAACTTCATTTTCTCTTTCTTTTAGTCTCTTTTCCTAGCTAGTGCTGGTTCTTCCTGACTCATAATCCAATTTGTTTTCTCTACCTCATTGTTCCATGGTCACCCTTCCAGTCACATGTGCATTCTCCATTTCCACTGGCTCCAGCTGTTATTTTCCCTCCTAGGCTCCTTGCTTAATCAGTATTCATGTCCCACCCTTGTCCTGGTACAGTTCACAAAAAACCTTTCTGCAATATTGGGCTTTTTATGGGCAGTACGAATGAGATTTTCACAGAGTCTGCACTGCTGACTCTCTTTTGCTGGGAGGGAAAACCCTCTTTCAGGTACACAAATCTGATATTGCTCATGTTGAGCTGCATTTCTAAGTATTTAAACTTGGCTAAATTTGACTGCATCCTATTGGGAATGACCAAGACATCTGGACTTCAGTGGTATTCTTGTGAAATTGCTTTTCAACAGTGTCTTGCATCAGGTTTTTTCAGCTGGTTTGTGTTCTTTTTTTTTTTCTTTTTTTCAATTAGCATTATTATTACTACTACAATTAATGCAGGCAAAATAACACATTTTCTCTTGTCTTATTCTGAAAAATGTCTTGTGTTTCTCATCTGAAATGTAAAATAATAAATCAACCTGAGAGTGGCATGAAACATATCATCCTGCATCTTACAAAGTGGTAAAGTTTAAACATCTGAAAATGGGCTTTTCTAACAGAAGCATCAGGCAACCTTAATAAGCAGTCACATATCACCTGTCATGTCCTAGCAGAATTAATTCTAGATTATGCCACTATATCCAGAAGAATAAAGCAAAATTTAAAGCCCTTAATGTGCAAATTTTCAAATCCTGGAATCTGAACATGTGGCAATTTCAAAAACCAAATGAGATGTAATTAGTCTTTAAGTACCTATAATACTTACTTTTAATGATTTATTATATTTTCATTACTCTTATGATGTGTTACTTTTACAATACTTTTGGTAAGTGCAGGGCATTAGTATGTTAATTAGTATGTAAATAACTCATGCACAGTAGCACGCTGGAAAGCGTCAAACAGTTGGGAAAGTTTTCTTCTTCCTTCTCTGCCCCTCTTTTTGTATATGCTTTGGGTTGGTTTCAGGGAATTTGGAATCAGTTTAAACTTTTGGTTGTTTAACCCATTTACGAACCTTGGAAACATGTCTTCACAAATTCCCCTTGGCTGCCGTGTTTCCCAAGAGTGCCTGAGTTTTCTTAGATTGTGACAAATACTTTCTAGTCCCAATAAGCTTGCAGGAGGTTAATCTGAGAACAGAACAAATAAAGAAAATTAGATTTGATAGCTTTTAGTTTCCAAAACTTTAAATAAGCTACATACCTTTCTTTTATTTTTATAAAAAGCATATTTTTTTTTAAGGACATTTTGAGACTCTGGGATTTTCTTTTAGTGAAAAAATTACATCTCAAGGCTAAAACGCATACCAGTGCTGCAAATCACAGCTCCCAGTTTTACAAATCCCATAAGGCATTTACTATAATACCGTAATGGTTTTAAACATCTGATGCTGGTCTTCTGACCTCATGCACTTTACATGCATACTAAGGCACTACAAAACTGGATGGAGTATTTCTGGTTTTGCTGCAAGCAAACAGAATATTTCTCTTCACATCTACTATTATGTTCCAGTGAATTCATCCTTCCTTAGTGTTTGTTGTGAGAGTGAAATGAAGTCATAGATACACTTCTCTAACTTCTAGATGAACATTTGAGAATCTAAGTTGAGGGTTTCTGTAATGAAATATTCAGTCAGGGGTATCTTATTACTTTGGAGCTCTAGTTAGTCTCAAAAATCTCTAAGTGTATCAGCTGTTTAGAGGCAATTTATACACTCTTCGGTGATGGGCTCTTTGCAACTGTTTATTCTGGAAGGTGTTTCATTGGGAAAAGACTCATATCTTGTGACCCTTAACTAAAATATCAAGCAAGAT
This sequence comes from Geococcyx californianus, assembly GCA_013389885.1. Taxonomy (NCBI): domain Eukaryota; kingdom Metazoa; phylum Chordata; class Aves; order Cuculiformes; family Neomorphidae; genus Geococcyx; species Geococcyx californianus. The sequence goes on along the minus strand of VWPV01028386.1, from coordinate 166,363 downwards.
GAAATACGAAGGGCAATTCTTTCACATCTCTTCAGCTGTTTTTTGCTGTTAGAAAGTATCTTCTCTGGTTACTCTGAACTTCAGATCATCCAGATCAATTTTTGTTGATAGTTTCTCACACCATTCAGTATAAATGCTAAACAAACAAGGATATCAGACTACTAGAGTATGTCCAGAGGAGAGTGATCAAGGTGGTAAAAGGCCTTGAGAGCAAGACTTATGAGGAGTGTCTGAGGAACCTTTGCTTGTTCAGCTTGGAGAAGAGAAGGATGAGAAGTGGCCTCCTTGCAGCCTACAACTTACTCAAGGAGGGCAGCAGAGGAGGAGGTGCAGATCTCTCTTCTCAGTGACAAGCAATAGGATACAGGGAAATGAAATGATGCTGTGTCAGAGGAAGTTCAAATTGGACATTAGGAAAAGATTCTTCTTGAGAGGCTGGTCAGTCACTGGAACAGGCTCCACAGGGAAGTAATCACAACACCAAGCCCGTCAGAATTCAATCTAGACAATGATTTTGGTCATATCATTTAGTTTTAGGTAGTCTTGTGAGGAGCAGGGAGATGGACTTGATATTCTTTCTGGGTCCCTTCCAGCCTGAGACATTCTATGATTATGTGATTCTATAATACTATGAAATAGCAACAAATCCAGCAAGACCAGAATGTAAGAAAATTCCGACTCAGTTGATCTAGACGTTCACATTGGAAAAGTAAAGAGTAAGCTTCCAAGTACTTTCTTAGGCAGCTAGATAAAAAAAAGAACCATGTGTTCAGTGAACTGCATAATAGAGTTTAAATTTAGCATGTCTACTACTCAGTACTTAGATTCGTCAGCAAATATTTTGGACATTTTCTCCCCTGTAAAAAATTGAAAACAACCTTTTTACTTTTGGCAATGAAGAACTGAAAAACACTGACTAAAAATAAAAAAAAATTGGTTACAAGTAACAGAAGTCAGGAAGTAGGTCTGTAGTAGAATATTTTTGTTTTCGCATTAAAAGTTTAAGATTATATGTAAAAGTGCTTTTTTCCAAGAAGATTTTGTATAATAAAAAATATAGTTTTGAGTGAAAAGTTTGACAATCTTCAGAACATGACTGAAAATCAGTCCCTCTTTTATCTAGCATATAGTTTAGTTTCCTGCTTTTATATATCTTACTGCAGAGAAGAGTTTAATCAAGAATTAGCTTGATGGGCTATTGAGAAAATGTAGGGATGGGTGATGCTTATAATAAATAACAGCTTGTGCTCTCAATATAAAAATATATTCTCCTTTTATTATTCATTAGAACACATAATTTTCTTAATTTCATCTTAGTCTCCTCAGCCACTTAATATTAGTTCTTTTTCCATTTATAAGGTCATTTTTTGAATTATTATTTGTGACTTTATTTATCTACAGTTATTTTGTAAGAACTTATTCCTAAAGCTTTTTGTCAACTAGGTTTTATTTATTTAACAACTTCTGTTAACTTCAAGATCAAAGTAGTGTAATAGGGAATTATTATTAAAATAACTTTAAACAGGTCTTTGGGAAAAATGCCTTCTTCAGTTTTGTTCCATGGTTAGGATTTATTCTGTGGCTAAAAAAATCATTTATGAAATCGAAGATTTATTATATTTAGCACTATACATAGATGGTTACATTGAAGATATTATCTGTGGGACGAAAACTGAAATAAATTCAATAACTTGCTCCTGTTTGCACAACAGTAAACTTATTGTGGAGTTAGGAAAAAAAGGCACAGATATTTTGGCAAAGGTAAGTGGTGTTGGGGTGGTGCAGCACTTAGTGGGGACTTCACTGGTTGTCTCCAAGGTGAGAGGTGGGCATGTGACAGATTAGACTGAGTGTGTAAAGGAGCCTATAGAAGAATGGAAGACGCTTCTTTACAAGGTAATGACATTTGCTCTGTTTCTAGTACACAATTGCTCTTGTCTTATGAGTATTGTTGCAATACTACGTAACCTACACTGATTCTTTTTATGTTGTTTTCTTAAACCACTGTTATAAGTGTGTCTATGCATTCACACACACAGAAACACACATATCCACACATAAAATTGCATGTATACATATAGTCAAACGTGCAGACATATATGCCCATGTACATACACACACACGTACGCACGCACACACACACACACTGCAGAATTTTCAGCTGAGTTTCCCATCGGTTAAAAAGCATTGGAACCACCATGGGTTTTCTTGATTTCACTTGCCTTTGGGAAAAAAAATCACAGTGTAGATCAGGCAATTTTTTGTTGTTTTTAAAACCTGCCTTTGAAAGTATTTCTCATAAGTGAGAAAAAGAGAACGTTTAGCAATTTATCACTCCTGGTCTGAGCTACTCTCCTGCCTTGCTCTGTAAAATTGGTAAATGTATAAGCCAGGAACTGTGAATGTGAAAAAGTCCATTCACACAGAAAAATGGTTGTGTGGACTGTATGGAATAAGAGGGAAAAACCAGGCTTCATTGATGAGCAGTCACTAGATCTGTGGTACTTGACTTGTAAAGGATAAAGAAGTCAGCACAGCAATCAAAGAACAGCTTTCTTACTTCATTAAAGAATGATGGTTTTAATGTCTCCTACTCCACTAGGGACTTTTGACAATAAATTGTTAGAGGGAGGGTAATAATTTAGAACTGTAGAATGAATCATAGAATGGTTTGGGTTGGACGGAACTTTAAAGATTGCCCAGCNATATATATATATATATATATCAGATTTATGCTCCAGTTAGAGTTTGCACTATGGATGCTGAACTACAATAACTTTTCTGAGATAAATGTCATTATTATTGGTGCTGTAAATGTTATTACAAGGGGAAAAAAGAGATAATGCATGCTTGGAACAGAGAGGTTTGATGCGATAGTTGTAAAGCACATGTCTCAGCAAAACCAGGCTGAAGTGCTGAGCTGTTTCTCTGATAACACTGATATGTCCAGAGTCAACATGGAAGTGAGTCAGTTTAATGGTTTGAGAAACACTGATCATGTTTCTACCCATGAACCTATAGAATAGTGTGTCAGTCTTGACAAAAATTGATTGAAGACATATGCCAAGGCTGAACAAACCCCATGTGTTCTTATATAAAATTGTACTTATATTTGTTTTTGTTATAAAGGACGTATTATATTTTTAAATATTGTTTTCTGAGACATTGGGTAATGGCAAAAAAGATGGAACAGACTCCTAGAATTAAATGTGACATATGCTGTTGCCTTTTCCAACTTCAAGAGGGAAGGAAAAAAAAAAAAACAAAATGAACATATAAACAGAGGATTGAATTAGAAGATTTTTTAGCTGAACATTTGGGAGACAACTAGAAGTTGTAATAGGAATCGATGAAAAATGTTACAAAGCACACTATCAAGCCTTGTAGCAAATTCAAGTAGTGGACTCATGTTTGGATGCCAAAAGTATTTCAGATGTGCCAGAAAAATAAAAAACAGTTCAAGGAAAAAAGTTTAATGACCTGCTTTAAAAAAGCATGTGTTTGTCTCTGGGTAGTTCATCAAGGTCAAGGTATGTGCAAAGTTAAGGCTATGTTTTTCTTCTTTTACTCATGTTTTTTATAAGCCCCTGTTTTCAAGGACTTAGTGAATTTTTTAATTAATTTGAAGGCATCTCTTCTTCCTACTGGGAGAACTATGGTTCAAAAAGAGATACAGTGCATGTTCAAGGCTTAACTCAAATGCATACCAGCTTCTCCCAGGAAGCTCTAGCCTTTATTGTGTTGAACTTAAACCTTATTGATGGTGCTTTAACTCTTTCAGAAAGGTGTAAGGAATCCTTCATCTACCTGGGAACAGCATTCTGGCTGTTCTGGGACAACCATTGCAGAGGACATGAAATAAGGAATCCTGGAAATTTCTGCACTAGTCTCAAGTTTTTCCTCCTCTGTGTTATCTGGTGAGTTTATAACTCTTTCCAGCAGAAGAATCTATAGAACATGTCTTTTATGCTATCACAGAATCAGTTCATTTGCTTCTTCTGTTGGGTTGGAAACTAACAAAAGTGGGATACTGTTGGACAAGGCATTCTCAAGGCATGTTTCTTTTCGGAGCTTTGATGGTGAGGCAAGAAAACCTTCAGAAGGAGGAGCTGTTTCTGGGCTCCTCTCCAGCACTGCAGAGCAAGAATAGAAATACATTGTTGGTGTCTGTCTATATCACAATATAACTACTGTGCTACCTTGTTGCAGAAGCCTGAAAATTTTCTTGATAAGGAGAATGATTTGCCCAAGGTTATTTAAGTGAAACACAGAGATGGGTAAACCCTCATTTTAAAGGTAATGCTGGCTTCCCTTACCTCTTACTCCTCCTCGCTCATGCCTTCCTTACATCCTTCCTTCTGTTTTCATGAGGGTAGTCCTTTCTTAACTCTTTTTTGTAAACTTCGCTACAATTAAAAATAAGAAGGCATTCAAATGTCTCAAAATATTCAAATAAAAGTAGGGTGAGGTACAGCAAGGCTGCTCGAACCACCACGAGGAGAATTGTTTCCAGTCTATGAGGGCAGCCCTAGCATTTTGCCTTTGAAAAGCAATTTTCTTTGTGGCTCAGATATAGAAGATTATTTTGATAGTAGTCTGATTTGTGCACCTCAAAAGGAATCATAACTGTTTGTCCTTGATTATGAGACAATCTTTATCTCAAACACAGTGAAGTCTTATAAAGTCTGTTGCTGTAGCTCTTTGTAATGGCTGCATTTTAATTAGTATTACCAACAGAGAAGTAGAACTCATTTCATTTAGTCTAGAACATCAGTCATAAGTTGTCTTCAGTAGGTTTGACATTGTTTGTTAAAGACATGTCACCTACCCCATAACTTTTTACTTCCTCGGGAGCTGTTGAAATTCATCACGCAGCTGGATGGATATATCCTGATTAAGGAAATTGTCTTTCGGAGCCTTGTTTATTTGCTCAGCATTGTGCAGGAGCAGAGGGCAGATTAAAGGACAATGTCTTTGGAACCATGGAAAGAGTGTGAAGTGCTAAATAGTTCCTAGTGAAATGAAAGGCCTGCTGGGAATGCATAAGCTCTGCATGCACCAAATGCTACATTTATCTCTCAAATACACATCCTCCAAAACAGTAACAAAAACTATTCCTGAATGGTTTATTTTACCAGTTATTTTTTTCTTAAATCTGATGATTATTTCTTTAATGGACTGTAGATTTATATATTGCAATATTACCTTTTCAGGGTTACTCAGAAATTGCAAGGAATGTGAACAGGAAGAATAGGAAATGGTACTGATAACTGTGCACCTATTCTCCACCTTTGTCTCTCTAGCTCATAGTGTGCAAACCTCCTCAGTTAGGTGGCACTGATGTTGTTTGAAAGCCAATAACAGTTATGCTAGTGAGGGCCAAAGCTTAAGGTATCTTAAGTACAAACACTTCTAGCAATATGGTCTTCTAAGAGTACAAAATGCAGCTTTTGCTGTACGGTAAAGCCACATAATCCTTGAAAGTACATGTGACAAGTGGGCCCCAAAGTTAATGACTTATTTAGAGAAGTTTTTCAAGGCTAAAATTTCTGTGCTTTGTTAAATGGATGAACCATTACGTATTGTCAAGGCTATTCTAATTAAAAACGACACTGGAAACATTTTAGCGGGATACTTTTTTGTTTTTCATTGAATAGCTGGTTGAATCTTTCAGCCACATGGCTTCTAACACGTACACACGTCTAGCAGAAGTTGCCCTTCACCTCATCCTACTTCATTATCTAGTCTGTCAAAGAAACACCATCCCGAGAGCTATGAAAAAACCACACACAACATCTACTGTATGTTGTTGGCATCCTGAATTGGCATGTCTGCTACAATTAAACAGAAGTTCTAAAAGATTCCCAGTTCAGTGCTCTTTGTTAAGACTTTGACACTGGGAAAGAGTAAAGCATGCTCAAGAGAAAGAGGATAATAATGCTCATGTACTGTGTGGTGCAGTCTAAGTACATTGATGGGGAAGAGAACATCTCATGGAGAAATACAAAGGAGAAAGAAAGTTTTATACAGCAGAGAAATCTAGTAAAATTAGATTTGTTGGTGGTGAAGTATAAAATAAAACTGAAATGAAAACTTGTATTTAAAATGGCAGTGTTATGATCTTGTTGATTTCACAACTTTCTGAGTAGATTTTTTGCAATCATAATTTAATCACTAAGAAAGGGTAGTTTACTATCTCTGATTTTTTGACTTCTCAAAAAGATTAAATTTATGAACAAATTTGCATAGTTTAAGAATATTGTTTGCCAAAGGCCATTGGAATTCTTCCTTCTGCATCATAATATGCAATTTTTTAATCCTGCGGGGTTTTTAATAAGAAAAATATCCAAATTTTTAAACTATGCCGTAATACTACATCCAAATATATTTTTGAGTCTGAAAATGTAGAAATTTAACTGCTTTTGAAGCTTAAATAGTGAATTTTGGGACTGCAAAAGTGGTCAAATTGTGCTGAAAACAAAGCATGATATCCGAAAACCTTTCCAGTACTCTCAGATTTTTTACGAAAACTTTTTTATTGTAAACATTTCTTGATGTCAGCATGCCTCAAATTTTGTCAGAAGTATGTGACTAAAAGCAAAGGATGTTACTAAAATTTACACACTGAGAGCAAAGGATAGGGCTGTGGTACTTGCCTGACAATGTAATTAGTTCCAGCTAGATCCTACATGTCAAGTTGTATTTTTCTGTACCTAAGTAATTTTAGCTTTTATGATTAGCACCTTCTTAAGATCTGCCAAATTATTTGTTAGTATTTGTTAGTGTTTTCAAAACTGCTACTGCCAACTCCTGTAATCCCTGTGCAGATCAGAGATGTATCATCAAAACAAGTTTGGTGCTGTATTTTCAGTACTGCTGTGCAGTAGGAAGAGTGAGATGCTTTGTGCACAGCTCAGAGAGCCCAGTCACTGAGGTAGTTACTGGTGTCTTGGTGTTGTCTCTCACCTTGGTTTTCAGGACTGAACCATACATTTTGTATCATTCAGTTTAACAGGCAATGAGCATGAGGTGTACTATGAGTATGATTTGAGGTGCTCAGCCATACATTCCATAGCCCTGGTCTGCTGATCACTCAGACAAAAGGACCTGTTCCAGTGTGGATTCTTCTTGCTTCTGGATACAATTCTATTTCTGAGTTGAATGGGACAGCTGGATGGGGAAGTCTGATGTCAAATCAAGATGATGGAGCAACATATCACAAGAGCACTGAGGAAGTCGTAGTGTGGGAATAATGTGTACCTACCTACCCCATTACATCAGCACTGAAAAATTTCATGTTCTATTCCTTTCATTAAATAATGTAATGTGCAAACAATGCCACTAAATTTAAAAGTGTTCCTCAGCTGGCATTGGTTAGGAATTGGAGGCTACTAGTGGTGAAAAACTGAGCAGAAACTCCGTAGGATCATGGTTTTTATTACAGAGAGCTAAATGTATACTTTGAAAAATACACTTTTGTCTTCTTCAGCTTTTAGCTGCTTGCAAAGCCTTATGAAATGCACTGCAGTTTGCAGCAGATGGTTAAAAACACTCCAACAAATAAAAGTTATCTTCCCTGCTTTGTTCACTCGCATTTCTAATCTCATTTCTGTTTTCAGGACTACCTATAGAACCTAGCAAAACTGACAAAATCGTGTTGTACACTATAATGAAAATATTTGCTTCTACTGAAAAGGCAGTATGGTCTCATCACATCTCTGCAATGTCACGTAGAATCATAGAATGGTTTGGGTTGGAAGGGACCTTAAAGACCATCTAGTACCACAATTATTTTGCCATTATATCTGAGGAACTAAACCTTGAATAATACCTATATGACCTTGTTGAACATTCTGTACTTGTTTGTTTTTAATATCCAAATCATCATAAGTGAAATGTCATTCTAAATATACCCTCTTCATCCCATAATCACAAGATTTTTACTGCATAAGATAGTTACAGTAGAAAGCAAATACATCAGAAGTATATATTTTCACCTCCACAAGGGATTATAGTTAAATACTGAAGCTCCACTTAAAGTACTTTTTATTTCAGTGATTTAATACTCGGTGATACCACCAGATTTCTCATGTCTGGCTCATAAGCAGCACAAGGTGGCGAACCCTAATTTGAATCAAATAATAGCACTTCTGGTTTTGGCATTTTTAACGAAAGTGTACCTGAGAATGTGTCAAGAATATTTTTGTTGATGGTGGTATTTAGATAACAATTACCTCACTTCAGTCTTCTTTTTATCTTGATGCACTCTTGTACAATTGTAGATGCTTCAGATGGACCTTAGACTAAAAAAGTTAAATAAACATCTAGAATTCACTTGCAGTAGCGAAATTACTGCTGTAGCTAATACGTTGCTGTGGTTAATCAGTTACAGTTTAGTGATAGACAGTTAACTCAGTTCAGTTCCTGTATTGCAAGAACACTGCAATTAATACTAAAATATTATTACATTAAAGACACTAGATTTCCAGCTTCATTTTAGACAAAAATTCTCTCTGTCCGCTGTCCTGTTTATGACCCCTACACTTACAGTAAATAGAAAGAAAATCACTTTCACCATTTTTATTTAATTTAGGGTTTTTATGTCTAAATTTTAATTTCTACTTTATAGTACAGTGGGACAGAAATGTACTACAGAATCTTTTTTTCCAAAATAAGAGGCAATTTTTCTCCTCCCTCACAGGATGCAAATGAAACATATTAGTGTTTATGATCTTTTTGATTCATATGTTTATTTCTTAGCAGTAAGAAATGAAGTTTTTAAAGAAAATTTTCTAGGACAGAAACTATAATTCTCTGTGAATATCAGAAAGATACAAAGCAATGAGAATTAGAAACCCAAGAGACAGCTCTTTGAAGGGAAAGGGACCACATAAGCTATAACTTTTCCAACCGAATACCTTCACAAAAATAATTACAAAAATATTCATGGATAAATAAGCATGTAAACCACATGTTGACTTTTAAAAGATTTGTAGTTAAAAGAATATGGGTTTTTTGTCAAAGTCTTTAAAACTTAAAAGCCACAACTTTCCTTCTCCTGTGAGTTATGCAGCTAAAGAAATTAGGACTCAACATATTTTTGCTTGTTTTCTGATCTTCTGCACAAGCTACACAGGAAAGATTTCTAGAAAGAGATGAAAGATTTGGTAAATGCACTATTTGCTGTTTGATAGAAATGTTAAAGGTCTTGAGGATGCTAGTGTAGAGGGCATTTATGCAGACAGGCATGTCTCGCAGATCTGAACGTTGTCACTTTTCTCTTTGCGCCTGTAGCCCCTGGCAGTTTGTGTACGTGCTCCATCTCTGTCACTCATACTCTTTAACTGTTTTGGTCTCTTTTGCATCCTCTCCCTTTCCATCGCTCTTTCTCTGTCAACATCGTGCTTCTACTAGGATGGAATCCATGTCTGTACTGCTGACCCTCATCTCAATCCTCCAGATATCGATCATATCTAAACAGGTACTTATCTGCTGCCATTCATTCCATTTCCACAGAGTGTGACATTCAGTCAGTCAGACTAGGAGGAGCTTCATTTCTGGAGGAGATTCCTGATGGGCAGTCTGTCCCTGAAGTAACAATTCTTTATACCACTCCACTAAGATTATAAAGAAGATGCTTTACGTGAATAAATTTTGTTAAAGTTGAACAATAATGGAAAGACAGAGTTAGAGTAGTGATTTTCATCAGTTAATCAATTAATGAAATGAGACAATATTTAAAAGTACATAAAGACCATTTAAAAATTATATTTATGAGCTTGAATATTACTATGAATATATCCAATGTAAGCTTCTAAGTAGCTCAGTCCTTTCAAAAAATATGCTCAGCCTAAGGCATCTTCAAGTATTCAGATGCTTTGACTTTATCTTAATATAAACTGATTAAATGCACTTTTGCTTAGTTACATTTTTTTCAACTCTGAGCAACCAATAAGACTTATGTACTCAGTGACAGACAAATTCGAAAGGAAGTATATTTATCAATAAACAAACAGGACTCTCTAGAATGTCCCAGCTGAGCAGGTCTCTGTGGAAAGGAAAACAGCTAAATCTACAAAAATGACCTTTGCCATCGCAGCAGTAGGCAAGTCAGAATTCTTTCATGATAACAAAGAATTGAAACGAGGCCATGGCTGAGGAATTTGCAGATATGAAGAGCTGGTTATCTTCTGTGCCTTTGCTATGTGTAGACCCAAAATACTTGACATTAGTGATGTGATGGAATGTACAGATTATATTGAAATTCACAATAGAAGAATATTTCTAGGCCAGAAAAATTGTCTTGTCTTTTCACGGTGTGAATAAACTGTTGATTCATCTGACAAGGAATTTTTCTTTGACATTGCATATATTGTCTGAAATATTCTTCTTCATAGACACATGACAAAGAGTAGGTTAGTGCACTGTAATTGGTAGGATATTCATTTATTTTGAAATATTCATTATGTATTCAGATGAGTATGACATGAGGCAATGAACTCTTCTGTCCCCTGAGTACTCATTCTCTGAAGTGTATCCCAAAGAACACGCAGTGTCTTCCAGGAAATATTTCACTGTTAACTCCTAGAAGCGTGTAACAATAAAAGCTCTGTCTATAAATGTAGTTTACATAACAGTGAATGCGATATAAAGAGATTTCACAAACAATATAAACCAGTGTTTTTTTTAAGTATGGGCTCTTCCTCTCAACATGCAATTTGAAGAAGAACATTAGGATATTTATGTTTCAGTAGACAGATATGTTATAGATTTCAGAAGCATAATGGATGAAACAAGACAATTACAGAAGCCAGCATTAGAAAACCAATTGAGGCATAAAGAAGAAACAAGGATAAATCCATAAGGTTGCTTCAGGTTTTTCAGAAGCTATGAATATACTTTAATAATTTATTGCTAAATTTTAGTAAGAATTAGTAGATTAGGTTCTACAATTGTAATGCAAAAATTAATTATTTGAGAAAAGGTACTTGCTATGGAAATACTCCAGTCAATGCATATGGTCACGCATAACTTACTTCACAAATACCTGCCTCCGACATATTTTTGTTATAGGGAGATTTATGATGTTTTCCAAAATCTAATGTGTCACTGATCTTGGCTTGCAGACAGCATTTTCAGAAAAGAAAGAGGAAATTGGCAAAAATATCTGTGAAGTTTTTACAATCCTGTTAACCAATGTTATCCATAATGTTGTTGTACATTGATTTAAAATCAGCTGAGATTAAAAGCAATGGTTTTCCTCACTGGCACTAAATCTTTAATACCTGTAGATTATCATTAATGTGAGAGGCCTGTTTAATGTGGAATTTCTAACTGACAAAAAACTATTTCTCCCCACTTAAATATGTGGGTAGATGAAGTGAGAGGATTTTTTTCGTTTAAGAGGATCTGAAATATATACAAAACAATTTGCCTCAAATGTCCAACCAATATTTATCCCCTCAAAATTCCACGCTCAATAGTTGGAGCCTTGTGGAACTGATTTACCTTTTACAAGGGAACTTCACTGGAATGAATTTTAAACTAGTCTTTCTAACTTTAAAAAATATTTTTGAAGAACAAATTTAGATTTTTTTAGCTGATGAGGGGATCTGAAAGGGAATTAAGGATAAGACCTACCTCCTGAGGGAAAGTAGGTTTTTGTTTGCCTAAAAATACCGTCAAACATCCAGCTCAAGTCTCTTTTTCTATCAGTAAGAAGATAGCTGTGAAGAGGGTAGTAATGTGTTCTGATAGTAAAGCTGCTGTCTGCCACCCCTCCCTTCAATGTACAAGTTTAAATAACTATGACAACATATTCAGCCATTTTTTTCTTCGAATTCCTCAGATAATGTTATGGCTGTTCTTTCGGTGACCCAAATACACCAGGAGGTGCCTTTTTATTCAGATCAGATATGGATTAGAGGTGTGTTTTGAACATCAAAGGCTAAAGCTCCTGTTTGGCTACCCTAAGCCTGTGATTAACCACAAAACCGTGACACAAACAAAGCTCTTATGCCTTGAGTTTTGTCTGTGGGATAGGTGGCACAAAGCTGTCCCATTTTTTAACTGTATTGATGCCAACATTTGCGCAGCTGCTATAATTTTGCAATGTACAAGTAGCATGAAAGGTATAGCTGAAGTATTTTTCAGCTACATATTTTCTTTTGTTTCAGTAGTCACTGGAAAAAAATGCTGAGCTCCAAAATGATTGATATTTCCTGCTGATAGTGGGTTTTGCCCTATGGGTAGAAAAGGCCATCACACTGTCTTTACTTTTCGTGAATCACTAGCAGGCTTGGCATTACATTCTGGTGGCCACGAGAGCTTAATATAGATGAGTTTCCTAAATTGTCAGTTAGTCTTGTGGTTAAAGCTGCTGTCAAAGGACGTCATCCAACCCTACCATTTTTCTGAATGAATCTCCAGAATAGTCTGTCTATGAAAGTACATATATACATTACAGGTCTCCAAGTGTTGCTGTTGAACATAATCTTATGCATGTTTAAGTATTTACAATTGCTGATGAGGCAAATTCTGCTGCAAGGCATTCTCTTATTTTTTTGTCAATGGCTTAACCAACAAATACTGTGTTCCTGAGCATATAAGTACTTCAATGTCAATTTTTAGAGTTCCTCGTACGAAAATTTTTCATTTTGCTATCTCTCACCATTGTTACAGAAACAGCATACTTTAGGAGCCTGGCTATATGTACCTTTTCAGTTTATTTTCTTATGGAAGTAATGCTAAATATGATCCATATAATGTCTGTAGTGTTTCTCTCTTGTCCGTTAGAACATTTTGGTTTAGGCTTGACATAGGCGTGGATATCAATATACAATAACATAACAATAGCAATGGATTGCAGTGAAGTACTCAGGATGGCTGCTTCTTATGCAGGTTATAGGACATGTGAATAGTAATCAGCCTAGTTTGTTTCTTGCTGAATGTAAAATATTATGGATATATTTTATATTATTAGAAAATACATTTAGAAGTTCAAATTACAATTTCCCCTCTGAAACTGAAGGGATTTTTCAAATAAACACTGTGAAGATAACCTTTACAGTAGATTCCTTTGTGTTACTTAGTGATATGTGCCAGAGTTAATCCACATATCATAGTATTTTATAGACGTCCTTGTGTAGGTGTAATTAAGCTTAGTTCTTATCTGCTAAATAATTATCACTGGCCTTACTACTCTGGATAAATACTATGCAAAGAGGAAGAGGACTCTCCTGTGTCTTCTTTTTTTTTCTTGGCCTTCACTGTTCTAAAAGTGAAAATTATTACTTTCTGAAAACTATAAGGAATAAACTGTAGTTTCTCACTTAATTAACTGTAGAGCACAATATAGAAAAGAGTTTGACCCCAAGGGAGAACAGCTAATTCCTTTAACCACAGTTTCATAGGTTCATCTTTGCAATAAATTTTAGTTGTTTTTTTTAAAAGCTATTCTTCTATCTTGGCAGAAAAAAACCCAAATATGTTCAGTTTTAAATGTAGATATATTCCCCTGATTATGTCATAATCAGTTCATCTTAAACCATATTTTTAATAAGAATTGTATAATGAAGATAATGACATCCTTGCTAGCTCTTTAAAGGTCAGGGCAGTCACTACTAAATGAAACAAAATGTACTTATTGTGAAATATTAATACCAAATAATTGTTCTGATTTTTCACAGCAGATATGACCAAAACCATATGCTCATTTTTGAAAATTAGTTGAAATAACAACATTAGAATGATGAGAATAAAATTACAGCTTAAAGTATTTGGTACTTCAGAGAAGCACCAGCTCCGTTATACTCTGCTTTTTGGTAACACTTATCTAAGGTGCTTGTGAGGGAACAACTACTCCAAAGAACATTTTAGTTTAATTTTGAGTCTGGAAACAGGCATGCATTTCACTTTCACGTGGACACAAAATGCAATGTCATATTATTATTATGTAACTATAGTAAAGGGATAGAAGTAGAGAAGAATTCATGTTCTGTAAACTTATATACAAAGGTATACATACATCAGCGTGATGTAGCCACACAGCTGAAGCAAAGTTGTCGGTGATGTTTATGCTCACGACTTTGCATTTAAATGAAAGGCAAAAATTTCCCTGATTTCAAAATAGCCAGAGTTTTCTTCCAAACATCAGGAGATGAAAAAATCATTTAACATTCCACTGAACTTACTCTCTTTCTCTGAGGTGTATTTCACCACATAGCGAAAGTCTCTTCAGGCAAATACGGTGAACCAGATTCACCAATAGAACTCCGACACGTATATAAATTGACCTGCAATAAAATCTTTCCACATATATCTGATCCACAGTAAATATCCTTGCAAAAACTATTTTACTTGACAAAAAATGTAATCAAATTTAAATGTAGCTGGCCCACAATAAAAGAAGGTTGTGTTAACTGTACTTTCCTTGTATTTGTCATGAATTTATAGTAAGTATATGGGATTATATTGATTGTGGATCAGTTGACCAATGAAATCTCATTCCAGCCAGTCCATACTAATCTCTTCAGACTCGATGTAGTTTTGTGCTTCTGAGATGTCATGCACTCCAAATACCTCTGATGTGCTTGTGAGGAGTCTTTCATCTACATCTAATGGCATACATCCCTGATTTTTTGTGAAGGATGACAATTATGTAAAACAGACTGGCTAGGAGAGCTAACAAGCATGAAATTTACTCCTTTGCAAACTTTATAGTATAAAAAGAATTGAAATTAAACAAATATATGTTAACTTTAGATTCCTATTGGCCAAAATCAGTGTTTTTCAGCAGTCTTTGGGTTTTGATGTCTCCTCAGAGCTGGGATGGCTGCTAAGTGTGATACCATGTTTTCACCAATATGTTGATTTTTTATCTGGTTGCTTTGCTCTGATGTTTCTGAGAGTTATGCATATTACACCTGCTTTATATCCCTGTTAAGTATGTAGGATGGCTTTCTGATTGTTTAATACAATTTTTAAAACCATAAAGAAGATAGACAAGGGCCTGAGGTGTTGGTTTGGTAAGTTTACAATAATTTTGCAATTTTACCAGATGTGAGAGAATATCATATTTTTTGCACTCTGGGACTTACTTCATCATAAATGTTATGAGCAATAGAAACAGTTTTTCCCATGGGGATACTTGCAAAATTAAAGATAATTTTTGCCTGAAATACTTGAAGTAGAGTTTTCTCATATTATTCTTTAGTTAATCTGGCAAAGATGCTGTTTACACACACATACCTCCTGTGCAACTGGGAAGCCTTATTTTCTAATGTAATCCTACAGCTCATTTGTGTGACTATGGGAAGCCTCAGTGTTTTCAAAATGCATTCAAAGGTTTTTGGTAGTGTTTGAACAAAAAAACCAGAATTGTTTTATTTGATGAAGAAATAAAAATTCTCATATGGATTTCTTTTCCAGTCAATGTTTCTAATTGGAAAAAATATAACTTCTAATGACTAAGTAGCTATATATAAATATATATATAATATAAAAACATATAAAAAAATATTTTACATTTCTCTTTCAACAAACAGTATCACAGTGTGATAGCCAAACTCTATTACTCTACTTACCAAACATTAAATATAGGGTTAGTATTCTAAGATTAAGAAAAGCAGGATACACAGATTTATAGGAGAATACTTCTGATTAGTCTTGAATCATGATTTCAGCTTGTATGGTAATTAAAATTCAAATTTACTGCCTGTGCTTAAGTTAAGTCTTCTTGATGAGTTCCATTTTGTGTCATCCTGGCAGGGATCCTGGATTCTTGTAAGTCAATGGTAGAGCTTCATCAACTTCACTTGAGTCAGGATTTCATTAAAAGAATATTTGGATTAATTAGGGATGAATCATGAGACTCCTGTTTTTCATTATTAATGATCACAAATAAGATCCATGAAAAGCCTACTGCAGTTAATTGGAAGATTAATGTTGCTTTCACTAGACTTTAGTTCAGGCTTTTTATTTTGCACACAGACACTTGTATAATTTTTTTCAGGGTATTTTTAAAGGCTTTTGGATTTACTGTGGCACTTTCTCATCTACAGAGTTCCCACAGTGTCCCATATTCCTCAGCTACAATGTTGACAGTATTGAGTCAGTTGTATTTCTTAAATTATGTCAGTCCACTATTAACACACGTGATGGTCATTGTTGGTCACCATCTCTAGTTTAGATNCCCTGATTTCAAAATAGCCAGAGTTTTCTTCCAAACATCAGGAGATGAAAAAATCATTTAACATTCCACTGAACTTACTCTCTTTCTCTGAGGTGTATTTCACCACATAGCGAAAGTCTCTTCAGGCAAATACGGTGAACCAGATTCACCAATAGAACTCCGACACGTATATAAATTGACCTGCAATAAAATCTTTCCACATATATCTGATCCACAGTAAATATCCTTGCAAAAACTATTTTACTTGACAAAAAATGTAATCAAATTTAAATGTAGCTGGCCCACAATAAAAGAAGGTTGTGTTAACTGTACTTTCCTTGTATTTGTCATGAATTTATAGTAAGTATATGGGATTATATTGATTGTGGATCAGTTGACCAATGAAATCTCATTCCAGCCAGTCCATACTAATCTCTTCAGACTCGATGTAGTTTTGTGCTTCTGAGATGTCATGCACTCCAAATACCTCTGATGTGCTTGTGAGGAGTCTTTCATCTACATCTAATGGCATACATCCCTGATTTTTTGTGAAGGATGACAATTATGTAAAACAGACTGGCTAGGAGAGCTAACAAGCATGAAATTTACTCCTTTGCAAACTTTATAGTATAAAAAGAATTGAAATTAAACAAATATATGTTAACTTTAGATTCCTATTGGCCAAAATCAGTGTTTTTCAGCAGTCTTTGGGTTTTGATGTCTCCTCAGAGCTGGGATGGCTGCTAAGTGTGATACCATGTTTTCACCAATATGTTGATTTTTTATCTGGTTGCTTTGCTCTGATGTTTCTGAGAGTTATGCATATTACACCTGCTTTATATCCCTGTTAAGTATGTAGGATGGCTTTCTGATTGTTTAATACAATTTTTAAAACCATAAAGAAGATAGACAAGGGCCTGAGGTGTTGGTTTGGTAAGTTTACAATAATTTTGCAATTTTACCAGATGTGAGAGAATATCATATTTTTTGCACTCTGGGACTTACTTCATCATAAATGTTATGAGCAATAGAAACAGTTTTTCCCATGGGGATACTTGCAAAATTAAAGATAATTTTTGCCTGAAATACTTGAAGTAGAGTTTTCTCATATTATTCTTTAGTTAATCTGGCAAAGATGCTGTTTACACACACATACCTCCTGTGCAACTGGGAAGCCTTATTTTCTAATGTAATCCTACAGCTCATTTGTGTGACTATGGGAAGCCTCAGTGTTTTCAAAATGCATTCAAAGGTTTTTGGTAGTGTTTGAACAAAAAAACCAGAATTGTTTTATTTGATGAAGAAATAAAAATTCTCATATGGATTTCTTTTCCAGTCAATGTTTCTAATTGGAAAAAATATAACTTCTAATGACTAAGTAGCTATATAT